>NW_026505787.1:0-56335 GCF_026875155.1 Cherax quadricarinatus
GTATTTTTATTTATTACTTTTTAAAAATATTTTTTAAGTATTATTATTATTACGTTTTATTATTACATATTATTATTACATATTATTATTATTATGTAGTATTATTATTATTACGTAATATTATTATTACGTATTATTATTATTACGTATTATTATTATTACGTATTATTATTATTACGTATTATTATTATTATGATTGGTGAATGATGATGTAAAGAGAGTAGTAAGGGAGAAAAAGTTAGCATATGAGAGTTTTTACAAAGTAGAAGTGATGAAAGGGAGGGAAGAGTATATGGAGAAAAAGAGAGAGGTTAAAGGGAGAGTGGTGAAGCAATGTAAAAAGAGAGCAAGTGAGAGAGTGGGTGAGATGTTATCAAAAAAATTTTGTTGAAAATAAAAAAAAAGTTTTGGGGGTGAGATTAACAAGTTAAGAAAGCCTAGAGAACAAATGGATTTGTCAGTTAAAAATAGGAGAGGAGAGTTATTAAATGGAGAGTTAGAGGTATTGGGAAGATGGAGGGAATATTTTGAGGAATTATTAAATGTTGATGAAGATAGGGAAGCTGTGATTTCGTGTATGGGGCAAGAGGAATAACATCTTGTAGGAGTGAAGAAGAGCCGTTGTGAGTGTGGGGGAAGTTCGTGAGGCAGTAGGTAAAATGAAAGGGGTAAGGCAGTCGGGATTGATGGGATAAAGATAGAAATTTTAAAAGCAGGTGGGGATATAGTTTTGGAGTGGTTGGTGCAATTATTTAATAAATATATGGAAGAGGGTAAGGTACCTAGGGTTTGGCAGAGAGCATGCATATTTTTCCTTTGTATAAAGGCAAAGGGGATAAAAGAGAGTGCAAAAATTATAGGGGAAATAAGTTGTTGAGTATACCGGGTAAAGTGTATGGTAGAGTTATAATTGAAAGAATTAAGAGTAAGACGGGGGAATAGGATAGCAGATGAACAAGGAGGCTTTGGGAAAAAGGTAGGGGGTTGTGTGGCCCAGGTGTTTACAGTGAAACATATAAGTGAACAGTATTTAGATAAGGCTAAAGAGGTCTTTGTGGCATTTATGGATTTGGGAAAAAAGGCGTATACAGGGTGGATAGGGGGCAGTGTGGGCAGATGTTGCAAGTGTATGGTGTAGGAAAGGATAGGTTACTAAAAAGCAGTTAAGAGTTTTTACGAAGATAGTGAGGCTCAAGTTAGAGTATGTAGGAAAGAGGGGAAATTTTTTCCCCGTAAAAGTAGGCCTTAGACAAGGATGTGTGATGTCACCGTGGTTGTTGAATATATTTTAGATGGGGTTGTAAGAGAAGTAAATGCGAGGGTCTTGGCAAGAGGCGTGGAGTTAAAAGATAAAGAATCACACACAAAGTGGGAGTTGTCACAGCTGCCTTTTTCTGATGACACTGTGCTCTTGGGAGATTTGAAGAGAAGTTGCAGAGATTGGTGGATGAATTTGGTAGGGTGTGCAAAAGAAGAAAATTAAAGGTGAATACAGGAAAGAGTAAGGTTATGAGGATAACAAAAAGATTAGGTGATGAAAGATTGGGGTATCAGATTGGAGGGAGAGAGTATGGAGGAGGTGAACGTATTCAGATATTTGGGAGTGGACGTGTCAGCGGAATGGGTCTATGAAAGATGAGGTGAATCATAGAATTGATGAGGGAAAAAGAGTGAGTGGTGCACTTAGGAGTCTGTGGAGACAAAGAACTTTGTCCTTGGAGGCAAAGAGGGGAATGTATGAGAGTATAGTTTTATCAACGCTCTTATATGGGGGTGAAGCGTGGGTGATGAATGTTGCAGCGAGGAGAAAGGGTGGAGGCAGTGGAGATGTCATGTCTGAGGGCAATGTGTGGTGTGAATATAATGCAGAGAATTCGGTAGTTTGGAAGTTAGGAAGAGGGTGCGGGATTACAAACTGTTGTCCAGAGGGCTGAGGAAGGGGTTTTTGAGGTGGTTCGGACATGTAGAGAGAATGGAGTGAAACAGAATTGACTTCAAGGTGTATCAGTCTGTTTGTGGAAGGAAGGCAGGGTAGGGGTCGGCCTAGGAAAGGTTGGAGGGAGGGGGTAAAAAGGGGGTTTTGTGTGCGGAGGGGCTTGGAAATTCCAGCAGGCATGCGTGAGCGTGTTTGATAGGAGTGAATGGAGACAAATGGTTTTAATACTTGACGTGCTGTTGGAGTGTGAGCAAAGTAACATTTATGAAGGGATTCAGGGAAACCGGCAGGCCCGGGCTTGAGTCCTGGAGATGGGAAGTACAGTGCCTGCACTCTGAAGGAGGGGTGTTAATGTTGCGTTTAAAAAAATGTAGTGTAAAGCACCCTTCTGGCAAGACAGTGATGGAGTGAATGATGGTGAAAGTTTTTCTTTTTCGGGCCACCTGCCTGGTCAGCATAAATTGGTCTTAAACTCGGTGTGCACATATTAAAAAAATTGGGGGACCATTAGTACCTTGGGGGGACCTTTAAAATTGAGCCCCACTAGAGAAAAACATTGCACAAGCCCCAAGGTTCATGATGTAATGTCATTTTAAAACACTCTTTTTTTAAGGGGGGAAAGTCATTTTAAACCCCCAAGTTTAGGGTCTGACGATCTATGTCTATCGTCTCTGTCTGTCTGTCTCTACTGTCTGTCTATTGTCTCTGTTTCTGTCTATCTGTCTCTGTCTGTCTCGGTCTATCTGTCTTATCTGTGTCGTCTTCCTGGCTTTGTCTTTTTGTCTCTGTCTTCTTTTTTCAACTGTTTTGTCATCTCTTTTAAAAGGTACACATAATAAAAATTTTTACATATTTAAAAAATTCCCTAGGAAAACCCAAAAATCCAGACAAAGTGCTATACTCTGCTTGAAGATGTGAGTAAACGTGATGACCAGTTTGTGGCTCTGGACAGAGATAGACGGATGGACAGTTAGACGGGAGCTTGACAGAAGACAAAAAACGAAATGTTTGTGTACCGCAAAAAACAAAGGGAGGGGGATATTTAATCTTTTCTTATCAGCTGCACCCCCCTCCACCCCGTGTATGTCATCAAAGTCAGCTTTATCAGTGTATCTCCTTTTATCTGCATATCAGGGGGGACTTTGTTTTTAGCTTCAAGGAATTATTTATTAGGCATTATTTATTTTATTAGTATTATTTTTAAGTATTATTTATTACATTTATTATTATTACGTATTTTATTATGTATTATTTATTACATTTTTATTATTACGTATTTTATATTACGTATTTTTATTACATATTATTATTAATATTATTTTTTTTTTTTTTTTTTTTCAAACAAGTCGGCCGTTCCCACGAGGCGGGGGGGACCCAAAAAAGAAAGAAAAACCCCCAAAAAGAAAATACTTTCATCATTTAAACCCTTTCACCACACTCGCACATTATCACGTTTTTGCAGGGTGCTCGAATCAACAGTCTAGAAGCATCCTTTAAAAGATAAAAAACTATCCCCCAAAATGCCAATATCCCAAACCCCCCCTTTAAATGCAGGATTGTATTTCCCCTTTTCCAGGATCAAGTCCGATATTGAAAATAACGGTTTCCCCGAAACCCTTCACTAAATATTACCCTCTCACACTCCAACGATGTCAGGTCCCAAGTACCATTGTCTCCATTCATCCCATCTAACACGCTCATGCCGCTGCTGGAAGTCCCAAGCCCCTTTCCCCCAAAAAACCCCCTTTACCCCCCCTCTCCAAAACCCTTTTGGGACGACCCCTTTCCCGCCCTTCCTTTTCCCCCTTGATTTTTTGCTTTCCTGTCATTCTCTTTGATCCTTTCTCCTAAAGACCCAAACCCCCCCCCCTCAACAACCCCCTTCTGCCCTGACTAATATTTTATTAACTCCACACCTTCTAATAATTTCCCCACTCCGAATTTTCTGCTAATTTTTTACACCACACATTGCCCTTAAACAGGACATCTCCACTGCTCCAACCGTCTCGTCGCTGCTGCATTTACCACCCAAGCTTCACACCCTTATAAGAGTGTTGGTACTAATTATTTCATACATTCTCTTCTTTGCCTCCATAGATAACGTTTTTTGACTCCACATATACCTCAACGCACCATCCCCTTTTTTCCCTCTTTCAATTCTGTGATTACCTCATCCTTCAAAAAAACCACCCGCCGACACGTCAACTCCAAGTATCTGAAAACATTACTTCTTCCATACTCCTCCCCCCCAAATTTTGATATCCAATTTTTCTTTATCTAAATCATTTGACCCCCTCATCACCTTACTCTTTTCTATGTTCACTTTCAACTTTCTCCCTTTACACACATTCCCAAACTCATCCACTACCTTTGCAATTTTTCTTTAGAATCTCCCATAAGCACAGTATCATCAGCAAAAAGTAACTGTGTAAATTTTCCCATTTTGAATTTGATTCCCCATAATTTAACCCCACCCCTTTCCAAATACCCTGCTTTTGCTTCCTTTACAACCCCATCTATAAATATATTAAACAACCATGGTGACATTACACACCCCTGTCTAAGACCTACTTTTACCGAGAAGTAGTCTCCCTCTCTTCTACACACCCTAACCTGAGCCTCACTATCCTCATAAAAACTCTTTACAGCTTTTAAATAACTTACCCCCTATTCCTATACTTGCAACATCTGCCACATTGTCCTCTATCCACTTATCATATGCCTTTTCTAAATCATAAATGCAATAAAAACTTCCTATCTTTATCTAAATCTGTTCACATATATGCTTCAATGTAAACCCCTGATCTACACATCCCTACCACTCTAAAACCCCCTTTTGCTCATCCGCAATCCTACATTCTGTCTTACCTCAAATTCTTTCAATTATAATCCTCCCGTACATTTTTCCCTGGTATACTCAGTAAGCTTATTCCTCTATAATTTTTACAGTCTCTTTTGTCCCCTTTCCCTTTAAATATAAAGGGACTTTTACTTGCTCTCCGCTAATCCCTAGGTCCCTTTCCCCCTTTTTTCATACATTTATTAAACAAAAATTTCCCAACCACCCCAACACTATATCCCCCCCCTGCTTTTAACATTTCTGTCATGATCCATCAGTTCCAGCTGCTTTCCCCCCTTTTCATTTTCCCGTAATGCCTCCGTACCTCCCCCACACTTACATTCTGCTCTTCTTCACTCCTAAAAGATGGTATCCCTCCCTGACCATTTGCATGAAATTACTCCCTCTGTTTCTTCCTTAACATTTAAAAGTTCCTCAAATATTTCGCCATCTCCCCCAATACCTCATCTCCCCATCTACTAACTCCCTACTCTGTTTTTAACTGACAAATCCATATTTTCCCTAGGCTTTTAACTTGTTTAACTCACTCCAAAATTTTTTTTATTTTCATTTAAAATTTCTTGACAGTGGGCCCCTCCACTCTATCATCTGCTCTCCCTTTTTCATCTCTCACCACTCTCTTTACCTTTCTTTTACTCTCCATATACTCTGCTCTTCTTATAACACTTCTGCTTTGTAAAAAACCTTCATTTAGCTTCCTTTTTCTCTTTTATCACACCCTTTACTTCATCATTCCACCAATCACTCCTCTTTCCTCCTGCCCCCCCCCCTCCTATAACCACAAAGTTCTGCCCCACATTCTAATACTGCATTTTTAAAACTATTCCAACCCTCTTCAACCCCCCCACTACTCATCTTTGCACTAGCCCACCTTTTGCCCAAAAGTCGTTATATCTCACCCGAACTTCCTCCTCCCTTAGTTTATACACTTTCACCTCCCCCTTATTGTTGTTGCACCTTCCTCTTTTCCCCTCTACCTCTTACTCTAACTGTAGCTACAACTAAATAATGATCCGATATATCAGTTGCCCTCTATAAACATGTACATCCTGGAGCCTACCCTCAACCTTTTATCCACCAATACTTTAAACTAATAAACTACTTTCATTACGTGCTACATCATACCTTGTATATTTATTTATCCTCTTTTTCATAAAATATGTATTACTTATTACCAAATTTCTTTACTTCACTAGCTCAATTAAAGGGGTCCCCCTTTACATTTACCCTGGCACCCCAAATTTACCTACTACTCCTTCCATAACATTTTTTCCCACTTTAGCATTGAAATCCCAACCACCATACTTCACACTTGATTCAAAACTCCCCACGCATTCACTCACATTTCCCAAATCTCTCTCTCTCCTCTACACTTCTCTCTTCTCCCGGTGCATACATGCTTATTATAACCCATTTTCACATCCAATCTTTATTTTTTCTCCACATAATCCTTGAATTAATACATTTATAGTCCCCCTTTTCCCGCCATAGCTTATCCTTCAACATTATTGTACTCCTTTTTTAGCTCTAACTCTATTTGAAACCCCTGACCTAATCCCATTTATTCCTCTCCACTGAAACTCTCCCACCCCCTTCAGCTTTGTTTCACTTAAAGCCAGGACATCCAGCTTCTTCTCATTCATAACATCCACAATCATCTCTTTTTTATCATCTGCACAACATCCACGCACATTCAGATTCCCACTTTGACAATTTTCTTCTTCTTATTCTTTTTAGTAATCTTTACAGGAAAAAGGGGTTACTAGCCCATTGTTCCCGGCATTTAGTTGACTTTTACAACACGCATGGCTTAGGGAGGAAGAGTCTTATTCCCTTCCCCTGGATTTAAAAGGAAAATTAATAAGACCAAGAACTTTTAAGATAAAATCAAAGAAAACTCAGATGAGTGTGTATAAATAAATGTGTACATGTATGTGTAGTGTGACCTAAGTGTAAGTAGAAGTAGCAAGACAGCCTGTAATCTTGCATATTTATGAGACAGACAAAAGACATCAGCAATCCTACCATCATGTAAAACAATCACAGGCTTCGTTTTACACTCACTTGGCAGGACGGTAGTACCTCCCTGGGTGGTTGCTGTCTACCAACCTACTACCTACATATTATTGTTATTATGTATTATTATTATTACGTAATATTATTATTACATATTATTATTATTATGTATTATTATTATTACGTATTATTATTATTACGTATTATTATTATTATGATTGGTGGAATGATGATGTAAAGAGAGTAGTAAGGGAGAAAAAGTTAGCATATGAGAAGTTTTTACAAAGAGAAGTGATGCAAGGAGGGAAGAGTATTGGAGGAAAAAGAGAGAGGTTAAGAGAGTGGTGAAGCAATGTAAAAAGAGAGCAAATGAGAGAGTGGGTGAGATGTTATCAAAAAATTTTGTTGAAAATAAGAAAAAGTTTTGGAGTGAGATTAACAGTTTTAAAAAAGCCTAGAGAACAAATGGATTTGTCAGTTTAAAAAAAGGAGAGGAGAGTTATTAATGGAGGTTAGAGGTATTGGGAAGATGGAGGGAATATTTTGAGGAATTGTTAAATGTTGATGAAGATAGGGAAGCTGTGATTTCGTGTATAGGGTAAGGAGGAATAACATCTTGTAGGAGTGAAGAAGAGCCAGTTGTGAGTGTGGGGGAAGTTCGTGAGGCAGTAGGTAAAATGAAAGGGGGTAAGGCAGTCGGGATTGATGGGATAAAGATAGAAATGTTAAAAGCAGGTGGGGATATAGTTTTGGAGTGGTTGGTGCAATTATTTAATAAATGTATGGAAGAGGGTAAGGTACCTAGGGATTGGCAGAGAGCATGCATAGTTCCTTTGTATAAAGGCAAAGGGGATAAAAGAGAGTGCAAAAATTATAGGGGCATAAGTCTGTTGAGTATACCTGGTAAAGTGTATGGTAGAGTTATAATTGAAAGAATTAAGAGTAAGATGGAGAATAGGATAGCAGATGAACAAGGAGGCTTTAGGAAAGGTAGGGGGTGTGTGGACCAGGTGTTTACAGTGAAACATATAAGTAAACAGTATTTAGATAAGGCTAAAGAGGTCTTTGTGGCATTTATGGATTTGGAAAATGCGTATGACAGGGTGGATAAGGGGGCAGTGTGGCAGATGTTGCAAGTGTATGGTGTAGGAGGTAGGTTACTGAAAGCAGTGAAGAGTTTTTACGAGGATAGTGAGGCTCAAGTTAGAGTATGTAGGAAAGAGGGAAATTTTTTCCCAGTAAAAGTAGGCCTTAGACAAGGATGTGTGATGTCACCATGGTTGTTTAATATATTTATAGATGGGGTTGTAAGAGAAGTAAATGCGAGGGTCTTGGCAAGAGGCGTGGAGTTAAAAGATAAAGAATCACACACACAAAGTGAGAGTTGTCACAGCTGCTCTTTGCTGATGACACTGTGCTCTTGGGAGATTCTGAAGAGAAGTTGCAGAGATTTGTGGATGAATTTGGTAGGGTGTGCAAAAGAAGAAAATTAAAGGTGAATACAGAAAAGAGTAAGGTTATGAGGATAACAAAAAGATTAGGTGATGAAAGATTGGATATCAGATTGGAGGGAGAGAGTATGGAGGAGGTGAACGTATTCAGATATTTGGGAGTGGACGTGTCAGCGGATGGGGCTATGAAAGATGAGGTGAATCATAGAATTGATGAGGGAAAAAGAGTGAGTGGTGCACTTAGGAGTCTGTGGAGACAAAGAACTTTGTCCTTGGAGGCAAAGAGGGGAATGTATGAGAGTATATTTTTTATCAACGCTCTTATATGGGTGTGAAGCGTGGGTGATGAATGTTGCAGCGAGGAGAAGGCTGGAGGCAGTGGAGATGTCATGTCTGAGGGCAATGTGTGGTGTGAATATAATGCAGAGAATTCGTAGTTTGGAAGTTAGGAGGAGGTGCGGGATTACCAAAACTGTTGTCCAGAGGGCTGAGGAAGGGTTGTTGAGGTGGTTCGGACATGTAGAGAAAATGGAGCGAAACAGAATGACTTCAAGAGTGTATCAGTCTGTAGTGGAAGGAAGGCGGGGTCGGGGTCGGCCTAGGAAAGGTTGGAGGGAGGGGGTAAAGGAGGTTTGTGTGCGAGGGGCTTGGACTTCCAGCAGGCATGCGTGAGCGTGTTTGATAGGAGTGAATGGAGACAAATGGTTTTTAATACTTGACGTGGTGTTGGAGTGTGAGCAAAGTAACATTTATGAAGGGATTCAGGGAAACCGGCAGGCCGGACTTGAGTCCTGGAGATGGGAAGTACAGTGCCTGCACTCTGAAGGAGGGGTGTTAATGTTGCAGTTTAAAAACTGTAGTGTAAAGCACCCTTCTGGCAAGACAGTGATGGAGTGAATAATGGTGAAAGTTTTTCTTTTTCGGGCCACCCTGCCTTGGTGGGAATCGGCCAGTGTGTTAATAAAATAAATAAAATAATTTGCCATTTTCCACTTATCAGGTACTATGGCAATTTGTAGTGATATGTTGAAAAGATTAGCCAAAGGTTTGCCGAGTTCCTCTTTACATTCCTTTAAAACCCTTGCAAACAATTCATCAGGGCCTGGGGATTTGCTAGGTTTTAATTTCTCCATTTGTCTGAGGACCATGTTACTAGTTACTGCAATCGTGCATAATTTGTTATTGTCCTGTTCTACATAATTTATTATTTCTGGAATTTCACTAGTATCTTCCTGAGTAAAAACTGAGAGGAAGTAAAAATTGAAAATTTAACACATATCCTTATCACTGTCAGTGATCTGACCTGAGCTACTCTTAAGGCAGGGGTGAGCCTTTTTCCAGTTTCAGGAAGTTAAAATTGAAAAACTATGGAAAATTTTTTTTACTGAAAATTAGTACAAAATTCTGGCAACATTTTGATGTAATCTACTTGTTTCTGTCGTATTTCTAAGTATGTTTTTCGTTAAATGTATTTTTTTGTTGCTGCTGTCAGCAAAAATACATGTTGGCAATTAGTGTTTTTTTTTTCCAAAAAATTACGATTTGTGTAATTGTTTCATTGTAAATACTCTACTTGGCATCTTCTGTGCTGGCTAGAACGTGGAGCGCAGTGAGTGTCTGCCTCAGTAGCCGGCAGGCTGTCAACAAGGAGGGGTGCAACACGCTCAGATTTGACAGGCGGTAACCGTAGAGTTTCACAACAAACAAAATCAATAATAAATTGGAAATAAGTTATTGACACTGTAATCCCTCTCCTGCGATAAATATTAA
Source organism: Cherax quadricarinatus (assembly GCF_026875155.1). Lineage (NCBI taxonomy): Eukaryota > Metazoa > Arthropoda > Malacostraca > Decapoda > Parastacidae > Cherax > Cherax quadricarinatus. The sequence continues at coordinate 10,034 of NW_026505787.1, forward strand.
TAGGATTGTCATGATTTTTCCAGACGTTATTGAGGAATGATGGTTCTACAAACACCCAGAGTGGATTTGTGATACTGTTTACAGCTCTGTTTTTAATTATTTTTTTGTACACAAAAAACAATAAAAACACAATTACGTACTAACTTCAGCATTTTTGTTTTATAGAATCTACTGACATTATCGCTAAACTGCCCTGGGTCATTATTAACCCTTTCAGGGTTTCGGCCGTACTAGTACGGCTTATGCACCAGGGTTTTTGACGTCCTAGTACGCCTAAATTTTAGCGCCCTTAAATCTAGTGAGAGAAAGCTGGTAGGCCTACATATGAAAGAATGGGTGTATGTGGTCAGTGTGCGCGGTATAAAAAAAATCCTGCAGAACACAGTGCGTAATGAGAAAAAAAAACTTTGACCGTGTTTTTGGATTAAAACAGCGACTTTGCACTGTATTTTCATATGGTATTTATTGATGTATTCCTGACTGGTTTTACAAAGAAAACTACCTTGAAATTGCGCTCAAAGTAGCAGAAATGTTCGATTTTTACCAAAGTTCAAAAGTAAACAAATCATGCTGTGCGTCCAATACTCGTCAACTGGTGAGTCTAATATTCTTTCACAAGTGCGCTGATAATATTTATACCATTTCTAAACCAATGCAATAGTCTGCGTAACAGTAAATCTTCTATTTTTTGTGAGAATAAAAATTCAAAGTGGAAAGCAAAAGAATGTAAGAGGGGCATGGGGACGTGACTAATGAACAGAGGAAATGTTATTTTAGTGCCAGGAATGTCTTTCTTGTTTATTCTGGACTCTATTTGGAAATTGGCATCTTTTGGAATTTGTGTGAAATTGGCAAAATTGCTAAATTTTGACCACTGTATTGGATAGTTGAAATCGGTAAATGGGTGGTTTCTTGTACTTATTCGATAGAAAAAAATGGAGTTCTAGCAAAATAGTTATGATTTTTGTCGACAAGTGCACTGGAATTGGCCGAAAATAGGGCTCAAAGTGGGCAAAATCGCCGATGCGTAAACATCGTCGAGACCGCTAACTTCATGAGAGCATAATTCCGTAAGTTTTCCATCAAATTTCATACTTTTGGTGTCATTATGATCGGGAAAAGATTCTCTATCTTTTCATAAGAAAAAATAATTTTTTTTTTTTAAATTTGGGGGACCCTGTGAACAAGTCTCTGAGAGGGCCTGTCGACCCTGAAAGGATTAATCAAGCCTTTATCTTTCATCTGATGTCAACTAGAGCATTGTATATCTTCTCAATTTAGTAGACAGAGGAAAGTCCTAGGACCCATAAAATTATGCAAAAATAATTTTTTTTCTATCTAACTTGAAGGCTAACAGTCAAAACAAACACAGTCTATATATATTTTTTTAAGCTGCTTAATCCCCTGTCACAATTGCATTGAAATCTGATAAGAAAAAAAAAAGTGGGTGATTCTGCTTGCCCTTCCCTTAAGTGGGCCTATCTTGTCTCTAATCTTACTACTGTATACCTGAAAGAACCCTTTTGGGTTAGTCTTTGAATCCCCTGTGACCTTAGCCTCATAGTCCCTTTTTGCTTTTCTTATTCCTTTTTTTCTTTCTTTCTTAAATTGAATATATTGATTTCTTAACTGCCCATCCCCTCTTTTGATACGCCTAAAAATGCCTCTCTTTTGACCAATGAGATGTTTTAATCTATTGTTCATCCATTTGGGATCATTTTTGTTAGATCTAATTTCCCTACTCGGGACAAAAGTTGACTGAGCAGCTAGAACTATGCTCTGAAAAACGTCATATTGGCAACCAACACCAGTTACCTGACCCATAGTCAGATCATCCCAATTGAGCCCACCCAGGTAATTTTTCAGTCCCATGAAATCGACCAAGCGGAAGTCTGGGACAGAGACTTGATTGCAGTTTACTGGGTAATTCCATAATATATTGAAACTAAATGATTTGTGATCACTTTCCCCAAGCTCATCATTAACCTCAAGATTATTAATTAGTGAATCTTTATTGGCAAGAACCAAGTCAAGCAGATTGTTTCCTGTAGTTGGTTCTGTCTCAAACTGTTTTAAAAGCCAATCCTGAACTGTATCAAGAAAGTCGCTAGACTCAAGATTTCCTGTCAAATTGTTCCAATAAATTTGTCTAAAGTTAAAATCTCCCACTGACACAACATTTTCATATCTAGACGCCTTATGAATTTCGTCCCATAGCAGCTTACTGCGCTCCCTATCAAGGATTGGGGGCCTATATATCACACCCAAAATTAATTTTTCATGCCCCTCGAGAAACTGTAGCCAAACAGATTCTGTGTCCAATGTTTCTAATCTTATATCATGTCTAACACAACAATTTAAATTATCTCTGACATACATCACCACTCCACCACCCTTCCGGTTAACCCTATCAGTGTGGAATAGTTTATATCCCTTCAAGTTGAACTAGGTCTCAGTTATAACAATAATATCGATATTACCTGCACTTGCGAGTAATCTTAGCTCATCTAACTTATTTCATAGACTCCTACTATTTGTATAGTAAACCTTAAGGGAGCTAGTCACTCGTTGCCCTCTACTATCTCTCTTTGTTTGTTGATCAGTTGCTTTGCCTTTATTAGGAACTTTATTTTGAATATTGTCTTTTAAACATATCATTAATAGCATAAGTAATTACTCATACAATATTATACAGGTAAGCTACTACATAGAAGCTACAGAAGCAGATAACCATGCAGTGCGTGAAGCAGCGTGTGCATGTATAGCTGAGTTGGCTCTTAAAATTTCAACTGAGGCTGTGCGTGCCCATGTACCAGACCTGCTACATACCCTCACTGTGTGCTTCAATGATGACTCGTGGCCTGTCAGAGATGGTGAGCAAGTTTACTAGTTCTTATCTACTTGTATAGTAGAACATCAAATAATATGAGGGTTACAATCCTGAAAATTGGCATGTAATCTAATTTAGCACTAACTGAATCAAAGAACATATGGAAAAAATAGGATGATTACATTGAAGAGCACTAAAAATGCCAAATTTTTTTTTAAATCTCCTAATATATCAGAAATAATACAGGTTATCTTGCATTCTATTAGTCACCACTTGAAGCATTTGAAGAATGTGGGGAGGGTTGATGTAGGCCTCCTAGGCCAAGTAAAAGTCACATTTCCTTTCCAAATTATGTCAGACATTTAGAGAAAGGAAGGCAGGGTAGGGGTTGTCCTCGAAAAGGCTGGAGGGAGGGGGTAAAGGAGGTTTTGTGGGCAAGGAGCTTGGATTTCCAGCAAGCATGTGTGAGCATGTTAGATAGGAGTGAATTGAGATGAATGGTTTTTGGGACTTGACAGACTGTTGGAGTGTGAGCAGGGTAATATTTTGTGAAGGGATTAAGGGAAACTGGTTAGCTGGACTTGAGTCCTGGAAATGGGAAGGGCAATGCCTGCACTTTAAAGAAGAGGTTTGGGATATTGGCAGTTTAGAGTGACTATCTGAACTGTCGTATCTGGGTGCCTCTGCAAAGACAGTGATTATGTATGAGTGATGGTGAAAGTGATTACAGTGGTCCCTCAGGCTCGATAGTCGTCCTTTTTGGAAATTGTCGCCTTATTTTCGTGCAAACATTGGCTCGGAAATGGTCGGTTGACTTGCTAATCGTCGTTCGTCCTGGACACATACTCATGGCTCTGAGCCGCCTCGGCCTCCCTTCCCAGCCAGTGTGCCATTGTTTACCAGTGAGCGACGGTCCCCTCACTTGTTCAAACGAAATACTGTATTTCATAATATTCCATTGATTTTAGTGCTTGCAAGTACTAAATAAGCTACCAAGGCTCCAAAGAAAGCTCCTAGTGCCAAGCCTTTGGTAAAGAAGCTGAGAAATACGATTGAATTTAAGAAAAACATCATTGAACAATATGAAAGTGGCATACATGTGGCCGAACTGGCCAGGATGTATAACAAATCCTGTACAACCATATCTTCCATCGTGGCCAAGAAAAAGGAAATCAAGGAAGCTGTTGTTGCAAAGGGGGTAAATGTGCTGACAAAAATGAGATCACCAGTACTCGACGAGGTTGAAAAGTTATTATTGGTGTGAATAAACGAGAAACAATTAGCAGGAGATAGTCTTATGACGTCGATTATTTGTGAAAAGGTTAGGCAGTTGCATGACGATCTGGTAAAGAAATTTCCTGTAACGAGTACTGATATTTGTGAATTTAAGGTCAGCAAAGGTTGGTTTGAGAGATTTAAGAACCATAATGGCATACACAGTGTGATAAGACATGGTGAGGCTGCCAGTTCGGACAAAATTGCAGCTACAAAATTCGTAAAGGAATTCAAGGAGTACATAGAGGCTGAAGGACTGAAACCTGAACAAGTGTGATGAAACAGGCCTCTTTTGGAAGAAAATGCAAAAGAGGACCTACATTACTCAGGAGGAAAAGGGACTGCCAGGACACAAGCCTATGAAGGACAGGCTGACGCTCGTGTTCTGTGCTAATGCTAGTGGGAATTTCAAAGTGAAGCCGTTACTAGTGTACCATTCTGAAAATCCCAGAGTGTTCAGGAAAAACAATGTTATGAAGAGTAAATTGTGTGTGTTTTGGAGATATAATAATAAGGCATGGGTCACGAGGGAAATTTTCGTTGAGTGGTTCAATGAAGTGTTTGGCCCTAGTGTGAAGAATTACCTCCTGGAAAAGAAATTGGATCTCAAGTGCCTCCTAGTAATGGACAATGCACCTGCTCATCCTCCAAACTTGGATGACCTAATTCTGCAGGAGTTTGGGTTTATCACAGTAAAGTTCTTGCCTCTGAATCCCACTCCTCTCCTCCATCTCATGGACCAGCAGGTCATTTCAAACTTTAAAAAACTCTACACCAAAGCAATGTTTCAAAGGTGCTTTAATGTGACCTCAGACACTCACTTGACCCTATGAGAGTTTTGGAAAGAACACTTCAGTTTCCTTGTAGGTAAGGCTTGGGAGGGAGTGACTATCAGGACTTTGAACTCTACATGGAGAAAATTGTGGCCAGATTGTGTCCACAAGAGGAATTTTGAAGGGTTTGTGGCTGACCCTGATGAGCCTATGTCAGTTGTGAACTCTATTGTGGCATTGGGGAGTTCCATGGGGTTGGATGTGAGTTTGGAGGACGTGGAAGAGTTGGTGGAGGACCACTGAGGAGCTGCAAGAGCTTCAGCAGGAACAGCAACAGATCGCAGCTCAGAATCTTGCTGCAGAGGAGGAGGAAGAGAGATGGAAGAAGGTGCCTTCTTCAGAAATTAAGGAGATTTTTAAAATGTAGGGTAGGATGGAAAGATTTATGGAGAAACATCACCTTGAGAAGGATGTTGCAAGCCAACTTGTACAGTGACAGAGTTTTGTCCCATTTTAGGGAAGTTTTAAAGAGACGCCAGAAACAGAGCTCTCTGGACACTTTTTTTGCGAGACAGGACTCCAGTGACTCTCAAGCTGGTCCTAGTGGCATTAAGAAACAGAGAAGAGAAGTATCCCCAGAAAAGGACTTGGTACCTGAGGTGTTGATGGAACTGGATTCCCTTTCCAAACAGAAACTAATGCAATCTCTCTCCTCCTCCAGTCTTCCTACACTAAGAAGAATCGCCAATAAAGGGAAGTGTTATGATGTTAATGTTTCATTCATCATGTCCCATTGTATTGTTTATGTACTACATCTATATTTCATGTAAAAATTTTTTGGTTTTAATACGTCTGGGTGTCAGGAACGGATTAATTGTATTTACAATATTTCTTATGGGGAAAATTTATTCGAAAATCGTCTATTTTGATAATCGTCACACTTTCAGGAACTGATTAACGATGATAAACGAGGGACCACTGTACTGATAATGAAAGTTTTTTTTCTTTCTTTTGGGTTTTTCTTTCTTTTGGGTCACCCTGTCTTGGTAAGAAACTGCCGACGTGTTAAAAAAAATATATATAGAACTTGTCCTGTATTAAAGAAACATAACTAAAAAAAATGCGTTTGAGTCAGTAATAACCAAGAAAACTATAGTAATACTGTTATAAAATCACATGCAAGGTTGTGTCTTGGAGATGGAGAGAGCTACTGATTATGGCTTTGGTTCCCAGTTGTATTGTGGGATACTACTGTAATCTAATTCTTAATCATACCTGAATTGTGTGTACATTATTTTGTCTGAACTATGCCTAAGGGGTCAATAATGTCATGTTAAATAGGAGAGAAAGTAACACCAAGTGCTTTGGTTCAAACCAAAGTCAGAATCCGTAGAGAAAATGAGATACCTTCATTTCCTTTCTCTCAAGATATTACTGCCTTGTTGATAATATGATAATATAACAGGGGCATCAACTGACAAGAAACTAGCTCATAAATCTTCCTTTATTTTATTAGCCAAGTAAACATTATTTTGGCTTATCTGGCAAGGTGTGGGTTAATTTCTACAAAGTGCAATTTACTTGAGTAGTGAGTGTCACAGCAGAACCTTAATTGAAACACTGTGCTTCCACTACACAACTTTCTTGTTTAAACACTTATTCACTCTTTATTATCAGTCAAAAAACATTATCATTAGTTGTAGGAATACAGCTTGAGTAGTTACATTGCTGTTTAAAGCACAGGAATGTTTACAATAAAATTATGATAATGTACAATACTAAGTTACTCTACTTATTTATTATTATTATTTATTATCACACTGGCCGATTCCCACCAAGGCAGGGTGGCCCGAAAAAGAAAAACTTTCACCATCATTCACTCCATCACTGTCTTGCCAGAAGGGTGCTTTACACTACAGTTTTTAAACTGCAACATTAACACCCCTCCTTCAGAGTGCAGGCACTGTACTTCCCATCTCCAGGACTCAAGTCCGGCCTGCCGGTTTCCCTGAATCCCTTCATAAATGTTACTTTGCTCACACTCCAACAGCACGTCAAGTATTAAAAACCATTTGTCTCCATTCACTCCTAATATTCTAATAATGTCTTCCACTGAATTTTTTATTTTCTTGATATTAATGAAATGCGTATTCTCTTGAAAATTTTTTATACAGGTGTTTTATTAAATAAACATTTCCTTTTAAAAGAATTTTAACCAATTTTTGCGCATTTCTTTAAACTTTTAAATTTATTGTTAAATCACTCGGGCTACTGTAGTCTATTGGGAATTACCATATTACTTTTTTTTTTTTATTTGTGTACAAAATTTTTTCTGCTGTTACTTTAAAATTTTATGTATAGTGAAATATCTTTTTTAATGGATTAATTTGGGGGAAAGGTGTACAAATACCCTTGTCCACAACTCTCAAAATTTTGAGATTAATATCATTTCTTTCCAGTTGTCTTTTTTAAAAAAGTGACGGGGCCCTTACTGAAGACAACTGGACACCACAAAACAGGTTTGCGCCTAATACACAGTACAATATAACAGTATATTTATATAGCCACTGCAAATTTATTTTAAATTTTTTAACTTTTTTTGGTGGGAAAAATAGGGTTAAAAAGCTGGATCAATAAAATATTGCTCTACTTGTGAAAAAAATGTAGATGCTGAGAAAACAAAAAATCTAGAAACATAGACACTGAGAAGATGTAATGACTGAGAAGAATTTGATGGTGAATATTTACATAACTAAGAATAGGTGGTAGAAAACTGATAACTGAGAAATGTTGTTTTTAAAAAGTGTAGATAGCTGAGAAAAGAGATGCTGGATGCAAGGGGGCTAGAAACAAGATAACTGAGAAGATGTTGAGGCTAGAAATGTAGGTGGGCCAGGAAAACATTGATGGGTAGATGACGTATGGCCAGAAGATGTAAATAGCTGAATGTAAATGGTTGAGAAACCTGAAAGGGAAAAAGTTTAAAAAATATATCCAGCTTTTACTAATTTAACATGTGGCCAAAAGTAACACCTGATCAAGCAGGCGTTACTGTTTGGGCCCCACGCAACTGACGTACAACCACTCCCACTGGGGGTGTTGCATCCCTGCCCATCATTGCTTTCATTGGGTTTTTTTCTGTGCAAAATTTTGGGGCAGACCTCTAGGGTTTTCCAGTGTATGTTACATTTCTTTTCCACCTGTGTTCCGGGGGTACATATCAAAGGGCTTTAACTTTCCCAGTAATTTAGGTGCTTTATCTCACTTTTCGTGCCATGAAAGTTCTCATACATTCCTAGTTGCAGTCTCACCTGCCCTTTAAAAAAGTTTTTGTGTGCAGCAAAATTCAAGCTAAGAAACAACAAAATTTAAGAATCATCAGGCTTGGCATCCCCCTTTTTAATTTTTCATTATCACAAACAGTATTATATCAGGAAGTGTTTTTGGTATGCCCCAAAAGAATCAATCTGTGGGCTAAAAACACATTGGGGATTAAAAGAGGGTAACACAAAGCAGCCTTTATAGAAAACCTGGAAACTTTTATAACAGAGGGAAAATAGAAAAATTGGGGGATGGTGCTATCGCCCTTGGTGCGGATGCTGTCCTGGCCCACAGTAACTGTAGACTGGGGGTGCGGCCATGTGCGAAACTGTAAGGCTGGAGGTGCTGTCCTGAGACGTAACTGAGGCTGGAGGTGCTGTCCCCGTAGACAATAACTGTGAGGCTGGGGGGTCTGTCCTTGGGAGACAGTAAATGTAGCATGGGGAATGCAATTTAAACCCCTTTGATGTTTTTTTGGGTTTTAATATACGCTACACCCCTGTTTTTGATGTATTTACTCGTAAATTCAGCGGGTTAAATCAAGCAGGGGGAAAAGGTGGTAGGGCCACATGTGAGAAATGGGGCTGTGTGGTCAGTGTCACCATAAAAAAAAACCGCAGCACACAGGGTGTGAGAGTAAAAATTCCAAATTTGGATTATTTTCGTATATATTTATGGTTGATTCTCGTTTTTCTTGGGCTCATTTTTAAAAGGAAAACAAAATAAAAATAAGGTGATTTATTGGTTTTACTAGAAAAAAACCCTTTAAAAAGACTCAAAAAAAAGGGGAAAAATTTGAATTTTTCGGGTGTTCAAAAGTAAACAAATATGTCATTTTCTAAAAAATGTCCAAGTAGCCATTCAATAGCAGTATGAATGGGTTACAAAATTTTTCAATTATTACAATATTCAATAGTCTGCATAACATAATTTCTATTTTTTTGTTTAATAAAATTCAAAATAGAAACAAGAGTAAACAGGGCCTGGGGACAGACTGTTTAAAAAAGAAAAAGTTATTTTAGAGCCCAAAATGTCAATTATTTATTCTGGGCCCTATTTTTAAATTGTCAATTTTTTTATTTTTGTGAAATTTGGCCCCAAAGCAAAAATTTTGACCACGTTATTGGGGAGTTGAAATCGGGAAAAGGGGGTTTCTTTTACTCTCGATAGAAAAAAGGGCTAAAGAAATAGCTAGAGTTTTGGGCGACGGAACAATGGGAAATTTGCCCAAAATAGGGCTCAAAGTGGGTGAAATCCTGATTCGTAAATATCGCCAGGGCGCTAACTTCACGAAGGTAATTCCGTCTTTTCCTCAAATTTTGTTCTATTGGGGTCATTACAATTGGAAAAATCTCTATAATTTTTCCTAAATAATTTTTTTTTTTAAATTTTGCAACATGCATATATACTTTCTCACCGTTTCCGGGGGTACATATCAAGGACTTCAACTGTTCCCAGTTTTAGGTGCTTTATCTCACTTATTTGTGCCCCTGAAAGTTCTCTATACATTCTCTGGTTTTTCAGTCTCACCGCCTTGTAAAAAGCTTTTTAGTGGCACAATATTTAAGCCCAGAAGAACAAACAAATTGTAGAGAATCATCATGGGGGTTGGGATCCCCAGTTTTGAAGTTACATTATTACAACTATTAAATCAGGGAATGTTTTTTGGTTGCCCAATGAGATCAATCTGTGGACTAAAAAACACATTGGTTTTAAAAAAGGATAACATCAAAACACCTTTTATAGAAAACCGGGGAAACTTCTATAACAAAGGGAAAATAGAAAATCTGGTGGATGGTGCATCGCCTTTGGGGAGGAGCTGTCCTGGCCCACAGTAACTGTATGACTGGGGGTGCTGGCCATGTAGTCAGAAACTGAAAGGCTGGGGGTGCTTCCCCGGTAGAATAAAATAGGCTGGGGGTGCTGTCCAGTAAAAATAAAATGTGAGGTGAGGGGCTGTCCTGGGAGACAGTAAAGTATGCATGGGGGGGTGCATATTAACCCTTTGACTGTTTTGGGTTTTATAATACTCTTACGAGCCACTGTTTTTGACGGTTTTATACTCGTAAATTTTACGGGTTCAAATCAAGCAGGGGAAAGGTGGGAGGCCACATGTGAAGAAGGGTCGTGGGGCGTGTGCACCATATAAAAAAAATCCCGAGCCACAGGATGGGGAATAAAAAATGCCCAAAATTTTTGATCTATTTTGTATAGTATTTTTGGTTGTATTCTCTTTTCTTGGTCCATTGTAAATGGGGGAAAAATATTATAAAAAATAGATGATTTTTTTTATTGGTTTTTTTCTATAAAAAAAACCTTAAAAAAGAGCTCAAAATAGGGGAAATGTTTTTATTTTGCGGATTTCAAAAGTAAACAAATGATTCATTTTTTAATAAATGTCCAAGACCATTCTAAATCGTCATGAATGGGGTTTAATTTTTTATACAATTTTTACAATATTGCAATAGTCTGATAACATAAATTTTCTATTTTTTTTTTGAATAAAAAATTTAAATAGAAAGCAAGAGAATACAAGGGGGGTGAGACATGACTATAACAAAAAAAATGTATTTAGAGCCAAGAATTCACATTTTTCATTCTGGACCTTTTTGAAAATTGTCTATTTTTTTAAATTTTCGTGAAATTGGCCAAATTTCAAATTTCTACCACGTTATTGGGGAGTTGAAATCGGGAAATGGGCAGTTTCTTGTCTCGTCGATAGAAAAAAAAGGGGGTTCTAAAGAATAGCTAGATTTGGTCGACTGGAACAATGGAATTAGCCGAAAATAGGGCTCAAGTGGGGGAAAACGTGATTCGTAAATTCCCTAGGGCGCTAACTTTACGAAGTGTAATTCCTCAGTTTTCCATCAAATTTCATTCTATTGGGGGCTTTTCAATTGGGGAAAAAATTCTCTATAATTTCCTAAATAATTTTTTTTTTTTTTAAAATTTTTCAACACCCGGAGAACCCCCCAGGATTTGGGGTTGCACAACAAGGGGGTTAATGCTTCAAATGAGTATTTTTGAATTTTTAGCAGTAAAGATCGGGAACCAAAATCTAGTCATTGTGGTAGTCTACAAGCCTCCGGATGCAACGTCCCAACAATTCCAGGAACAGCTGTTAAAAATTGACCACTGTCTGGAAAATCTTCCAGCTCCTGCCCCCAACATCTTGCTCCTGAGGGATTTCAAATTAAGGCACCTAAAATGGAGGAATATAGCAAATAATGTTGTTGCAGTGATAACACCAGAAGGCAGCTCAGACGAGAACTCACACACACACGAGCTTTTAAATCTCTGCACAAAATTCAACTTAAACCAGCAAATAATAGAGCCTACTAGACTGGAGAATACACTGGACCTCATCTTCACTAACAATGATGATCTGATATGAAATGTCACCATATCAAAAACAATATACTCGGATCACAACATAATAGAGGTTCAAACATGTATGTGTGGAAACCCAGACCGACAAAATGAGATCAGTCACAAGGGAGCCTTCCCCAAATTCAACTTCAGTAACAAGAACATAAAGTGGGACCAAATAAACCAAGTCCTAAATGATATAAGCTGGGAAGATAGACTAAGCAACACAGACCCCAACTTATGCCTAGAACAGATTAACTCTGTGGCACTCGATGTATGCTCAAGGCTTATTCCTTTAAGAAAAAGGAGGAGTAGATGTAAAATAGAAAGAGACAGGCGCTCCCTTTACAGGCGATGGAAAAGAATAACAGAGTAGCTAAAAGAGGCCAATATATCTGAAATGCATAGGGAGACACTGGTCAGAGAAATAGCAAACATCGAACTAAAGCTAAAGGAATCTTATAGGAGTCAGGAATCGCGGGAAGAACTAAAAGCCATAAATGAAATCGAAAGAAACCCAAAGTATTTCTTTTCTTATTCCAAATCAAAGTCGAGAAGAACATCCAGTATTGGGCCCCTACTTAAACAAGATGGGTCCTACACAGATGACAGGAAGGAAATGAGTGAGCTACTCAAGTCTCAGTATGACTCAGTTTTTAGCAAGTCGCTGACCAGACTGAGAGTCGACGATCTAAATTAATTTTTTATGAGAGAGCCACAGAATTTGGTAAACACAAGTCTATCTGATGTTATCCTGATGCCAAATGACTTCAAACAGGCGATAAATGACATGCCCATGCACTCTGCCCCAGGGCCAGACTCATGGAACTCAGTGTTCATCAAGAACTGCAAGAAGCCCCTATCACGTGCTTTTAACATCCTATGGAGAGGAAGCATGGACACTGGGGCCATCCCACAGTTACTAAAACCAACAGACATATCCCCCACTCCACAAAGGGAGCAGTAAAGCAATAGCAAAGAACTACAGACCGATAGCACTAACATCCCATATCATAAAAATCTTTGAAAGGGTCCTAAGAAGCAAGATTGCCACCCTAGTTACCCATCAACTACACAACCCAGGGCAACATGGGTTTAGAGCAGGTTGCTCCTGTCTGTCCCAACTACTGGATCACTACGACAAGGTCCTAAATGCACTAGAAGACAAAAAGAATGCAGATGTAATATACACATACTTTGCAAAAGTCTTCGACAAGTGTGACCACGGTGTAATAGTGCAGAAAATGCGTGTTAAAGGAATAACAGGAAAAGTTGGTAGATGGACTTGACTTAAGAAATCGTAATGACACGATTGCAAATAAACCATACCCCCGGCCGGGATTGAACCCGCGGTCATAGAGTCTCAAAACTCCAGTCCGTCGCGCTAGCCACTAGACCAGCTAGCTGGTCTAGTGGCTAGCGCGACGGACTGGAGTTTTGAGACTCTATGACCGCGGGTTCAATCCTGTGGCTAGCTGGTCTAGTGGCTAGCGCGACGGACTGGAGTTTTGAGACTCTATGACCGCGGGTTCAATCCCGGCCGGGGGTATGGTTTTGGTAGATGGATCTATAATTTCCTCACAAACAAAACACAAAGAGTAGTAGTCAACAGAGTAAAGTCTGAGGCGGCTACGGTGAAAAGCTCTGTTCCGCAAGGCACAGTACTCGCTCCTATCTTGTTTTTCATCCTCATATCTGACATGGACAAGGATTTCAGCCACAGCACCGTGTCTTCCTTTACAGATGACACCCGAATCTGCATGACAGTGTCTTCTATTGCAGACACTGCAAGGCTCCAGACTGACATCAACCAAATCTTTCAATGGGCTGCAGAAAACAATATGAAGTTCAATGATGAGAAATTTCAATTACTCCGATATGGTAAACATGAGGAAATTAAAACTTCATCAAAGTATAAAACAAATTCCAGTCACAAAATACAGTGGAACCTCAAAAATCGAACTTAATCCGTTCCAGGAACTAGTTCTAAATTCGAAAAGTCTGAAATTCGAAGCAATATTTCTCATAAGAAATAATGGAAATAACAAAAAACCCCGGGCCGGGGAAACCCCCAAAAAGTTTTCCCCCACCACCCAAAAATCCCTTTTTAAAAGAGTTTTCATTTTAAAATAAACAAATCTATAAGTTTTTTAATTAGAATGTAAACTAATATAAAAAATTTTTACAAAAACCAATTGAAGTTTGATGGGAAAAATTCTGGTAGGAAAAGGGAGGGGAAAAAAAATTTTTAAAAAGTTTTTAAAAAAACCCCCCTCCAAAATTTCATTTGGAAAAAAATTGGGGAATTAAATTCCTTCCTGTTCTTTTTGAAAAGTTGAAATTCGGCCCCCTTTTCCAAAATAAGGGTCCAACCCCTTTTTTCCGGAACCCAAAATTTCCCAAAAAAAAAATAATTTTAAAAATTTTACGTTTTTCAAAAAAAACCCGGGTTTTTAATTGATGGGGTTACTTTTTAAAAAACTTTTTTACTCTTCCTTTTAAAATTTAATTTTTGGAAAAAGGGCCCCCAAAAATTTCCCTATTTTTAAAAACCCCCCCCTTTCGAACATCATTTTAAAGCCTTTCTTGGGTTTAACTTCCCACTTGTTTTTTCCCAAAACCCCCTTTGGAAGTAAACCCCAAGTCTCACAAAATAATTAACTTCGGGTTTTTCCTTTTAACTTTAAAAAGGGGTGTTTTTTACTTTTTTTTCAAAGGGTTTTTTCCATTTTCCCGGGGTTTTTTTGGGGCCCAAAAATTTGGAACATTTCACTTCCAAAACCCCTTTTAAAAAACACCCAACATTTCCTTTTAACCCCCTTTGAAAAAGCCGGTTTGGTTCCCTTTCAAGGGTTTAAAAACCAAGGGTCACGGGCCCTCCCAACTTGGGGGCCAAAAAGGTCCCACCCCTTAAAAAATTTTTTACCTTTTTTCCAATCTAGGGCATTTTTTCCAAAAAAGGGGCCCTTTTTTTCAAAATTCTTTGGGGGATGGCCGTTTTTTTTCCCCCCAAAAAAAAGGGAAAATAAGTAAAAGCCGGGGGTAAAGGGGCCGGAGGGTTTCATTTAAAGGGCAAAAAAAAAAGAAATCCAAGGGACCTGCCAAAAAGGGGGGGGACAGGTGTAAGGGGCCCCAAAAATAGGGGCCCCTTTGTTTTGGGCCCACTTTTAAAAAGGTCCTTTTTAAAACTTTAAATTGGAATTTTCCCCCTTTTTAAACCCTTTCGGGGGTTTAAAAAAATTGCTGCCCGGGGGAATAATGTCAGGAAACCTTCAAGGAAAAACGAATAAGGGAGAAAAAAAACCCCGGTAGTTAAATAATTATGGCCCAACCCCCATGATGGAATTTAGGTGGTTTTTTCTTTTTCCCCCCCAAACCGCCTTTGGGGGAAAATTGGCCCTGGAAATTAAAAAAAATTAAAAAAAAAAAAAAACCCCTAAAATTACGGGGAGCGCTTGAAGTTCCTAAACCCTGTACTCTCGGGGAATCCCAGGCAGGAGGGATACATGATTTTTTTATTTTATTTTTTATTTTTCAATTGCCCCTGGGGAAGTGGAAAAAAATTTTTCCCCCGTAAGCTTTTGCGTTTTGTGAGGCGCCCCTAAAATGGGGGGGAGCGGGGGTAGAAAACCCCCTTCTCCTGTAGACATTTTCTAAAAAAGGGGAAGAAAAAAAAAAAAACTTTATAAAACTGGGATGCTTAATGTCCCGTGGATGAGTGCGGAGGGACAAAAAACCCGATGATTGCTGATGTTATGAATAAAAAGAATTTGGATGCCCGGGGCCCTTAAGCAAAACCCAAAGCTGAAGGGGGTAGGGAGTTTGGTGGGGGGGAAATTTTAAATGGGATTAAATCGGGGAGTTTTGGGAGAGAGTTAGAAAAAAGGGAAAAGGGGTACCCAGTAAGGTTGAATGATCGGGTTATGGAAGGAAAAAAGAGAATATGAATGTGTAAATTTCCAAGAATTATGTGGTTTAAAAAGTAAAGGTTGGATGCGAGAAGGGGGGTCATAATAAGCGGAAAACCCCTTTGGGAAGAGGGAACCCAGAGGGAGAGAGAAAATTTTGGGGGGAGATTTTAAAGTGAATGTTTTGGGCCTTTAAAACCCAATTGAGAGAGTAATTGTGGTAGGGGACCTGAATATAAAGTAGGGGGAAACTTTTAGAGGGGGGTGTTTTAGGAAAGTTTGGGGTACAGGTGTAAATGATAATGGGACCCCTTTGATTGAATTTGAAAGAAAGGGGTTTAGTTATGGGAATAATTTTTTAAAAAAAAGAGGATAAATAAGTATACAAGATATGATGTTGGGCGAAATGCCCGGTAGTTTGTTGGATTATGTATTGGAGAAAAAAAGACTGTTGAGAAGATTTCGGATGTACTGTTTATAGGGGGGGCCACAGATATATCAGATCACTTTCTAGTTGTGGGGATAACGGGAGAAAAAAAGGGGTTAGAGGGAAATAAAAAGGAGAATAAAAGTATCAGGGAAGAGAGAGGGGGAAGGTTTATAAACAAAAAGAGGGGGCATTTAGGGTAAGATAAAAACGCTATTGGGGGGATAGATGGGCAAGGAGGGGCATGGGCAATGGGGTCAAAGAGGTTGGGGTGGGTTTTAAAAAATGAGTGTTAGCGGTTCAGCAAAAGGGTTTGTGGTTACGGGAAAGTGGGTGCGGGGGGAAAAGAGGAGCGGATTGGGGGAAATGTTTGATGTAAAGAGGTTTAGAAAGGGAAAAAAAAAAGGGTTAGCATAGGGAAAATTTTTTTCCAAAGTAGAAGTGATGCAAAGAGGGAAGAGTATTTTGGAGAAAAGGGGAGGGGTTTAAAAGGGGGGGGGGGGGGGGGGGGAGGGGGTTTAAAGCAATTTTAAAAAGAGAAAAAACGAGAGAGTTTGGGGGAGATGTTATCAAAAATTTTGTTGAAAATAAAAAAAATTTTGGGTGAGATTAAAAGTTAAGAAAGCCTAGAGAACAAATTGGGTTTGGGCAGTTAAAAATAGGGAGGAGAGTTATTAAAAGGAGAGTTAGAGGGGGATTGGGGAAAATGGAGGGGGAAAATTTTGAGGAATTGTTAAATGTTGATGGGATGGGTAGGAAGCTGTGATTTTGTTTTGTAAGGGCAAAGGGGAAAAAAACATCTTGTAGGGGGTGAAGGGAAAAAGCCAGTTGTGAGTGTGGGGGAAGTTCGTTTAGGCGTAGGTAAAATGAAAAAGGGGGGGTTTAAAGGGAGCCGGGATTGATGGGGTAAAAATAGAAAAAGTTAAAAAAGGTGGGGGGTTCAGTTTTGGAAAAGGTTGTGCAAATTTTTTTAATAAAAAGTATGGAAAAGGGGGAAAGGTTTCCTAGGGAAATTTGGGATGAGAGCATGCATAGTTCCTTTTTTTATAAAGGCCCAAAGGGGGGGGGTTAAAAAAGAGTGCAAAAAATTATTGGGGGTTTAAATCGCTGAAATATAAACCCGGTTAAAATGTATGGTTGAGTAATTATTGAAAGAAATTTAAGGGGTAAGGGGAGTTTTGGATGCAGGGTGAACAAAGGGGGCTTTAGGAAAAGGGAGGGGGGGTGTGGGGGACCAGGTGTTTACAGTTTAAAAAAGTAAGGGAACAGTATTTGATTAAAGGTAAAGAAAGGTTTTTGTGGCATTTTTTTGGATTGGAAAAAACCCTATGGGCAGGGTGGATGGGGGGAAAATTTTGGGAGAAATTGCAAGTGTATTTTTGGGAGGGGGAGGTTAAATGAAAAACAGTTAAGGTTTTTAGAGGATAGTGGGGTCAAAATTAGAGTAAGTAGGGAAAAAGGGAAATTTTTTCCCAGTAAAATTTGGCCTTAGACCCAAAGGGTGTGTGATGTCACCGTGGTTTTTTAAAATATTTATAGATGGGGTTGTAAAGGGGAAGTAAATGCGAGGGTCTTGAAGAGGGTGGAAATTAAAAGAAAAAAGAAACAACACAAAAATGGGGGGTTGTCACGCTGCTCTTTGTGATGGCACTGTGCTCTTGGGGAGATTCTGAAGGAAATTGCAGAGATTTGGGGGTTTAATATGGTAGGGTGGGGCAAAAGAAAAAATTAAAGGGGGAATACAGGAAAGAGTAAGGGTTTTTTTGAGGATAACAAAAGATTAGGTGATGAAAGTTTTAATATCAGATTGGAGGGGGAGGGGATGGAGGAGGTGAATGTATTTTAGATTTTTGGAAAATGGACGTGTCCCGCGGATTTGGGGTTTTGAAAGAAGAGGTTTAAACTTTGAATTTTATGGGGGGGAAAAAGTGAGTGGTTTCACTTAGGAAATTGTGGAGACAAAGGGCTTTGTCTTTGGGGCAAAGAGGGGAAAGTATGAGGTATAGTTTTACCAACGCCTTTTATAGGGTGTGAAAACCCTGGGTGAGAAAGTTTTCAGCGGGGGGGGGAAGGCTGGAGGCAGTGGGGGAATTTTCATGTCTGGGGCCCAAAGTGGGGGTGTGAATATAATGCAAAAAAGAATTCGTTGTTTGGAAGGGTTTTTAGGGGGTGGGGGGGGGGGGGGATTACCCAAAAAAAGTTGTCCCGAGGGCTGAGGAAGGGGGTTTTTGGGTGGTTGGACAAAGTAGAGAAAATGGATCGAAACAGAATGATTCAAAAAGTTATCAGTCTGTAGTGGAAGGAAGGGGGTAGGGGGCGGCCCCAGGAAGGTTGGGGGGAGAAGGGGGGGGAAAAGAGGTTTTGTTCGAGGGGGGGCTTGGATTCGCAGGCATGGTGAGAGTGGGTTTTATAGGAGTGAATGGAAAACCCAAAAGATTTTTAATATTGACGTGCTGTTGGAGTGTGAGCAAAGTAACATTTTTTTAAGGGGTTTAGGGAAAACCGGGAGGCCGGACTTTAGTCCTGGAGTGGGGAAATACAGTGCCTGCACTTGAAGGAGGGGTGTTAATGTTGCAGTTTAAAAACTGTAGTGTAAAAGGGACCCTTTGGGAAGACATGATGGGTGAATGATGGTTTAAAAATTTTTCTTTTCGGGGCCCCCCGGGCCCTTTGGGGGGGAAACGGCCCGTGTGTTTTAATAAAAAAAATAATAATAAATTCACCGGAAAATCCTAGGGGACTAGTACCCAAAATTTTAAAACCGGGAAAAAACACTCACTACGAAAGCAAAAAAATTTGGCCAAAATGTTTCAACATCCCCCCAATGAAAAGGGTAGGGGGCACTAGAAATAAAGAGCAACACAATAAAGGGGGCAGGGGCCAAGGCTGTTTAAATGCCTCCAAATTTACTTAAGGGG
Source organism: Cherax quadricarinatus (assembly GCF_026875155.1). Lineage (NCBI taxonomy): Eukaryota > Metazoa > Arthropoda > Malacostraca > Decapoda > Parastacidae > Cherax > Cherax quadricarinatus. The sequence goes on from NW_026505787.1 coordinate 28,855, forward strand.
GGGTTTTTCCAAATTTACCCTGGGCTGTCTTCAAGCAGGCATGGGAAAAACAACCCCAAAATCGGTTTCCCGACCCGCCCCGGGGTGGGGCTTTTTTCTTGGTTTTCGTGCAGCCAGCAGTAAACGCCTGGGGTTTATCAGGGGCCCCGATCCACCATGAGGGGGTGGTCACAAAAACCGGGCCGGGGGGGGGTTTTAAACCCCCCGGGAAAAATCCCAGGTAAAAAATCCAGGTAATCCATCTATCATTTTTCCCAGCGATGTGGCAGATGCATTTTTGTGATATTTGAAAGTGAGATCCTCGGGCAATTTTCCTCCCAGATTTCCCTTTAATTGGTTTTCCTCTATTGTGGGGTTGGAATTTGTTTTATACTTGATAAAAAGTCTTAATTTTCTTGAGCTTTCCATAAAAGGAAACAGTTGAAATTTCTCTTGTTGTTTTCTGTGGGCCCCTGTAAAAATTTTGGTTTATTTTCCGTTGGAGTCTTCGAGTGCCCTCGTTGGATTATGTTTCTTTTCAAATTCGGGGGGGTCATCCCCAAAGGAAAACACAGGGTTTTTGGCTTAATCTCGTCTGTGTGAGATATAAGGGGCAAAGGAAAAAAAGGATGGGGGGGAAAATACTGTGCCCTTTTGGAAAAGAGCTTTTCACTGTGTCTGCTTCAGGGCTTTACTCTTTTACTATTACCCCTTTTTGTCCCGGGTTTTTTAGAAAATTATAGATCCATTAACCCAATTTTTTGGTTATTCCTTTTTATGGTCATTTTGTATACTGCCCTGATTGTTGTTAAAAAATCAACCCAAAAAGCCCCTTTGGGCAAAGGGTAGTAACCCCTTTTCCTGTAATAATTACTAAAAAGAATAAGAAGAAAATTGTCAAAGTGGGAAGTCTGAATGTACATGGATGTTAATGATAAAGAGATGATTGTCGATGTTATGAATGAGAAGAAGCTGGATGTCCTGGCTTTAAGTGAAACAAAGCTGAAGGGGGTGGGAGAGTTTCAGTGGAGAGGAATAAATGGGATTAGGTCAGGGATTTCAAATAGAGTTAGAGCTAAAGAAGGAGTAGCAATAATGTTGAAGGATAAGTTATGGCAGGAAAAGAGGGACTATAAATGTATTAATTCAAGGATTATGTGGAGTAAAATAAAGGTTGGATGTGAGAAGTGGGTTATAGTAAGCATATATGCACCTGGAGAAGAGAGAAGTGAAGAGCAGAGAGAGAGATTTTGGGAAATGTTGAGTGAATGTGTGGGGAGTTTTGAACCAAGTGTGAGAGTAATGGTGGTTGGGGATTTCAATGCTAAAGTGGGCAAAAATGTTGTGGAGGAAGTAGTAGGATAATTTGGGGTACCAGGGGTAAATGAAAATGGGGAGCCTTTAATTGAGCTATGTGTAGAAAGAGGTTTGGTAATAAGTAATACATATTTTATGAAGAAGAGGATAAATAAATATATAAGGTATGATATAGCACGTAATGAAAGTAGTCTGTTAGTTTATGTATTGGTGGATGAAAGGTTGATGGTTAGGCTCCAGGATGTACATGTATATAGAGGGGCAACTGATATATTGGATCATTATTTAGTTGTAGCTACAGTTAGAGTAAGAGGTAGATGGGAAAAGAGGAAAATGGCAACAACATGTAAGAAGGAGGTGACAGTGTATAAACTAAGGGAAGAGGAAGTTCGGGTGAGATATAAACAACTTTTGGCAGAAAGGTGGACTGGTGCAAGTATGAGTAGTGGGGGGGGGGGGTTGAAGAGAGTTGGAATAGTTTTAAAAATGCGGTATTAGAATGTAGGGCAGAAGTTTGTGGTTATACGAGGGTGGATGCAGGAGGAAGGAGGAGTGATTAGCGGAATGATAAAGTAAGAGTGTGATAAAAGATAAAAAAGTTAGCTTATGAGAGGTTTTTACAAATGGAGAAGTGTTATAAGAAGAGCAGAGTATATGGAGAGTAAAAGAAAGGTGAAGAGAGTGGTGAGAGAGTGCAAAAGGAGAGCAGATGATAGAGTGGGAGAGGCAATGTCAAGAAATTTTAATGAAAATAAGAAAAAATTTTGGAGTGAGTTAAGAAAGCCTAGGGAACGAATGGATTTGTCATTTTAAAAACAGAGTAGGGGAGTTAGTAGAGGGGGGAGATGGAGGTTTTGGGGTAGATGGCGAGAATATTTGAGGGACTTTTTAAATGTCGACTAAGAAAGGGAGGCGGTAATATCATGCACTGGCCAGGGAGGTATACCATCTTTTAGGAGTGAAGAAGAACAGGATGTGAGTGTGGGGGAGGTGCATGAGGCATTATGTAGAGTGAAAGGGGATAAAGCAGCTGGAACTGATGGGATCATGACAGAAATGTTAAAAGCAGGGGGGGATATAGTGTTGGAGTGGTTGGTATTTTTGTTTAATAAATGTATGAAAGAGGGGAAGGTACCTAGGGATTGGCAGAGAGCATGTATAGTTCCTTTATATAAAGGGAAGGGGGACAAAAGAGATTGTAAAAATTATACAGGAATAAATTTACTGAGTATACCAGGAAAAGTGTATGGTAGGGTTATAAATGAAAGAATTAGAGGTAAGACAGAATGTAGGATTGTGGATGAGCAGGGAGGTTTTAGAGTGGGTAGGGGATGTGTTTACCTAGAGTTTACCTGGAGAGAGTTCCGGGGGTTAACGCCCCCGCAGCCCGGTCTGTGACCAGGCCTCCTGGTGGATCAGAGCCTGATCAACCAGGCTGTTGCTGCTGGCTGCACGCAAACCAACGTATGAGCCACAGCCCGGCTGGTCAGGAACCGACTTTAGGTGCTTGTCCAGTGCCAGCTTGAAGACTGCCAGGGGTCTGTTGGTAATCCCCCTTATGTATGCTGGGAGGCAGTTAAACAGTGTCGGGCCCCTGACACTTATTGTATGGTCTCTTAACGTGCTAGTGACACCCCTGTTGCATCGTCTGCCAAGTCTTTTGCTTTCGTAGTGAGTGATTTTCGTGTGCAGTTCGGTACTAGTCCCTCTAGGATTTTCCAGGTGTATATAATCATGTATCTCTCCCGCCTGCGTTCCAGGGAATACAGTTTTAGGAACCTCAAGCACTCCCAGTAATTGAGGTGTTTTATCTCCGTTATGCGCGCTGTGAAGGTTCTCTGTACATTTTCTAGGTCAGCAATTTCACCTGCCTTGAAAGGTGCTGTTAGTGTGCAGCAATATTCCAGTCTAGATATAACAAGTGACCTGAAGAGTGTCATCATGGGCTTGGCCTCCCTAGTTTGAAGGTTCTCATTATCCATCCTGTCATTTTTCTAGCAGATGCGATGATACAATGTTACGGTCCTTGAAGGTGAGATCCTCCGACATGATCACTCCCAGGTCTTTGCGTTGGTGTTTGCTCTATTTTGTGGCCAGAATTTTTTTTGTACTCTGATGAAGATTTAATTTCCTCGTGTTTACCATTTTCTGGTAATTGAAATTTCTCATCGTTGAAAATTCATATTGTTTTCTCAAACCCACTGAAAGATTCGGTGATGTCCGCCTGGAGCCCTTTCGTGTCTGCAATGGAGACACTGTCTTTCAGATTCGGGTGTCATCTGCAAAGGAAGCACGGTTTCTTTGTGGCTGACATCCTTGTCTATGTCGGATATGAGGATGAGGAACAAGATGGGAGCGAGTACTGTGCCTAGTGGAACAGAGCTTTTCACCGTAGCTGCCCTCGGATTTACTCTGTTGACGATACTCTCTGTGTTCTGTTAGTGAGGAAATTTTTAGATCCATCGACCGACTTTTCCTGTTATTTCTTTTAGCACGCATTTTGTGCGCTATTACGCCATGGTCACACTTGTTGAAGGTTTTTGCAAAGTCTGTATTATTACATCTGCATTCTTTTTGTCTTCTAGTGCATTTAGGACCTTGTCATAGTGATCCAATATTTGAGACAGACAGGAGCGCCCTTTTCTAAACCCATGTTGCCCTGGGTTGTGTAATGAGGGGTTTCTGATGGGTGGTGATCTTGCTTCTTAGGACCTTTCAAAGATTTTTATGTTTATGGGATGTTAGTGCTATCAGTCTGTAGTTCTTTGCTGTTGTTTTTACTGCCCCCTTTGTGGAGTGGGGTTTATGTCTGTTGTTTTAGTAACTGTGGGACGACCCCCGTGTCCATGCTCCCTCCCCTAGGATGGAAAGGCTCGTAATAGGAGCTTCTTGCATTTCTTGATGAACACAGAGTTCCATGAGTCTGGCCCCGGGGCAGAGTGCATGGGCATGTCATTTATCGCCTGTTCGAAGTCATTTGGCGTCAGGATAACATCGGATAGGCTTGTGTTAACCAAATTTTGTGGCTCTCTCATAAAAAATTCATTTTGATCTTCGACTCTCAGTCTGGTTAGCGGCTTGCTAAAAACTGAGTCATATTGGGACTTGAGTAGCTCACTCATTTCCTTGCTGTCATCTGTGTAGGACCCATCTTGTTTAAGTAGGGGCCCAATACTGGACGTTGTTCTCGACTTTGATTTGGCATAGGAGAAGAAATACTTTGGGTTTCTTTCGATTTCCTTTATGGCTTTTAGTTCTTTCCGCGATTCCTGACTCCTATAAGATTCCTTTAGCTTAAGTTCGATGCTTGCTATTTCTCTGACCAGTGTCTCCCTACGCATTTCAGATATATTGACCTCTTTTAGCCGCTCTGTTATTCTTTTCCGTCGCCTGTAAAGGGAGCTCCTGTCTCCTTCTATTTTACATCTACTCCTTCTTTTTCTTAGAGGAATAAGCCTTGTGCATATATCGAGTGCCACCAAGTTAATCTGTTCTAGGCATAAGTTGGGGTCTGTGTTGCTTAGTATATCTTCCCAGCTTTTATCGGTTAGGACTTGTAGATCAAGTGTTTACATTGAAGCATATATGTGAACAGTATTTAGATAAAGGTAGGGAAGTTTTTATTGCATGTATGGATTTAGAAAAGGCATATGATAGAGTGGATAGGGGAGCAATGTGGCAGGTGTTGCAAGTATATGGAATAGGTGGTAAGTTACTAAATGCTGTAAATAGTTTTTATGAGGATAGTGAGTCTCAGGTTAGGGTGTGTAGAAGAGAGGGAGACGACTACTCGGTAAAAGTAGGTCTTAGACAGGGATGTGTAATGTCACCATGGTTGTTTAATATATTTATAGATGGGGTTGTAAAAGAAGTAAATGGTAGGGTGTTCGGGAGAGGGGTGGGATTAAATTATGGGGAATCAAATACAAAATGGGAATTGACACAGTTGCTTTTTGCTGATGATACTGTGCTTTTGGGAGATTCTAAAGAAAAACTGCAAAAGTTAGTGGATGAGTTTGAGAGTGTGTGTAAAGGTAGAAAGTTGAAAGTGAACATAGTGAACATAAGGTGATGAGGGTATCAGATTATTTTGATAAAAAAAATTGGATATTAAATTGGGGAGGAGTAGTATGGAAGAAGTGAATGCTTTCAGATACTTGGGGGTTGAAGTGTCGGCAGATTGATTTATGAAGGATGAGGTTAATCTTAGAATTGATGAGGGAAAAAAAGGTGAGTGGTGCGTTGAGGTATATGTGGAGACAAAAAAACTTTATCTATGGAGGCAAAGAAGGGAATGTATGAAAGTATAGTAGTACCAACACTCTTAAATGGGTGTGAAGCTTGTTTTGTGAATGCAACAGTGAGGAGGCAGTTGGAGGAAGTGATGTCCTGTCTAAGGGCAATTTTTTTTTTTTTATTATCACACTGGCCGATTCCCACCAAGGCAGGGTGGCCCGAAAAAGAAAAACTTTCCCCATCATTCACTCTCCGTTTCCCAAAAGGGTGCTTTACACTACGTTTTTAAACTGAAAAATTTAACCCCCCTCCTTCAGAGTAGGCACTGTACTTCCACTCCAGGATCAAGTCCGGCCTGGCCGGTTTCCCTAAAACCCCTTCATAAATTTATTTGTTACACCCAACGCACGTCAAGTATTAAAAACATTTGTCTCCATTTTTCCCCCACAAACACGCCCAAACATGCCCGCTGGAAATCCCCAAACCCCTTGCACAAAAACCTCCTTTACCCCCCCCCCAACCTTTCCTAGGGCCTACCCGCCCGCCCTTCCCTTTCCCCTACAGACTGATACACTCTTAAAGTCACTCTGTTTCGCTCCATTCTCTCACATGTCCAACCACCTCAAAAAACCCCCTTCCCCAGCCCTCTGGACAACAGTTTGGTAATCCCGACTCCTCCCAACTTCCCCAAATCGAAATTTTCTGCATTTATTTACACCACACATTGCCCCCGACTGACTCTCCACTGCCTCCCGCCTTCTCCCCGCTGCAAAAATTCTTTCCCCCGCTTCCACCCATATAAGAGGTTGGTAAAAATATATCTCAACATTTCCCCCCTTTTCCCCCCAAAGACAAAGTTCTTTTTTCCACAGGGCTCCTAAATGCAAAGCTCACCCTTTTCCCCTCATCAATTTATGATTCACCTCATCTTTCAAGACCATCGCTGACCGTCCACTCCCAAAAATCTGAATACATTACTCCTCCATACTCTCTCCCTCCAAATTTATATCCTTTTTTCACACCTAATCTTTTTGTTATCCTCTTACCTTCTCTTTTCCCGTATTCACTTTTAATTTTTTTTTTTGCCACCCTACCCAAATTTATCCCCCCAATCTTGCAGCTTCTTTCGAAATTTCCCCCCAGCACAGTGTCATCAGCAAAGAGCAATGTGACAACTCCCCCTTTATGTGTGATTCTTTATATTTTAGTCCCGCCCTTGCCAGACCCTCGCATTTACTTCCTTACAACCCATCAAAAAAATTTATATTAAAAAAACCCAGTGAATTACCATACTCAAAATTGAGCCTCACTATCCCGTAAAAAACCTTCACTGCTTTCAGTAACCTACCTCCTTCCCCAACACCTGAAACATCCCCCAATTCTCCCTAATCACCCTATCATGCCTTTTCCAAATCCATAAACCAAAAAAACCTCTTTAGCCTTATCTAAAAATGTTCACTTATTGTTTACTGTAAAAACCGGGTCAACACACCCCCTCCTTTCCAAAAGCCTCCTTGTTCATCTGTACCCAAATTCTCCCGTTTACTCTTAATTCTTTCATAAAAACTCTACCATACACTTTACCAGGATACTCAAAGATTATCCCCCTATTTTTTTGCACTCTCTTTCCCCCCTTTTCCCTTTATACAAAGAACTAGCATGCCACACCACAATGGTCTTCCTCCTCCTACAAGATGTTATTCCATTTTGCCCATACACGAAATCACAGTTTCCCCTATCTTCATCAACATTTAAAAATTTCCCCAAAAAAATTTTCCCCTCATCTTCCCAATCCCTCAAAACTCTCCATTAATAACTCTCCTCTCCCATTTTTAACTGACAAAACCATTTGTTTCAGGCTTTCCCCAACTTGTTTAAACTCACTCCAAAAAATTTTTCTTTTTTTCAAAAAATTTGTTTATAAAAATCTCACCCCCTCTTCATTTGCTCCTTTTTTAAAATTGCTTCACCACTCTCTTAACCCCTCTCTTTTTCTCCCCCCCATATATTTTCCCTCCCTTGCTCCTTTACTTTGTAAAAATTCTCATAGCTAACTTTTTCTCCCTTACTACTCTATTTCATCATCTTCCCCCCCCCCCCCCCCCCCTCTTTCCTACCGCACCCCCTTTCCCGTAACCCCAAACTTTGCGAACACTCTAACACTACATTTTTTAAACCCACCCCCTACCTCTTACCCATTGCCTTGCTTATTAGCCCACTATCCTCCAATACTGTTTATATCTTACCCTAATCCTTCTCTTTTTGTTTATAAACTTCACCCCTCTCTTTCCTGATGCTTCTATTCTCCTTGTATCCCATCTGCCTTTACTTCAGTGTAGCTACAACTAGAAAGTGATTCTGATTATATCTGTGGCCCCTCTATAAACATGTACATCCTGAAGTCTACTCAACAGTCTTTTATCTACCAATACATAATCCAACAAACTACTGTCATTTTGCTCTACATCATATCTTGTATACTTATTTATCCTTTTTTTCTTAAAATATGTGTTACCTATAACTAAACCCTCTCTATACAAGTTCAATCAAAGGGCTCCATTATCATTTACACCTGGCACCCCAAACTTACCTACCACACCCTCTCTAAAAGTTTCTCCTACTTTAGCATTCAGGTCCCCTACCACAATTACTCTCTCACTTGGTTCAAAGGCTCCTATACATTCACTTAACATCTCCCAAAATCTCTCTCTCTCTCCTCTACATTCCACTCTTCTCCAGGTGCATACATGCTTATTATGACCCACTTTTCGCATCCAACCTTTACTTTAATCCACATAATTCTTGAATTTACACAATGGGCAGTGTGTGGTGTAAATATTATGCAGAAAATTCAGAGTGTGGAGTTAATAAAAGTATTAGTCAGACGGCTGAAAAGGGGTTGTTGAGGTGATTTGGTCATTTAGAGAGAATGGATCAAAGTAGAATGTCATGGAGAGCGTTTAAATCTGTAGGGGAAGGAAGGCGGGGTAGGGGTTGTCCTCGAAAAGGTTGGAAGGACGGGATAAGGGAGATTTTGTGGGCGAGGGGCTTGGACTTCCAGCAGGCGTGCGTGAGCATGTTCGATAGGAGTGAATGGAGACGAATGGTTTTTGGGACCTGACGATCTGTTGGAGTGTCAGCAGGGTAATATTTAGTGAAGGGATTCAGGGAAACCAGTTATGTATTTTTGTATAGCCGGACTTGAGTCCTGGAAATGGGAAATACAATGCCTGCGCTCTAAAGGAAGGGTTCGAGATATTGGCTGTTTGGTGGGATATGTTGTGTATCTTTATACTTATATGCTTCTAAGCTGTTGTGTTCTGAGCACCTCTGCAAAAACAGTGATTATGTGTGAGTGAGGTGAAAGTGTTGAATGAGGATGAAAGTATTTTCTTTTTGGGGATTTTCTTTCGTTTTGGGTCACCCTGCCTCGGTGGGGAGACTGCCGACTTGTTAAAAAAAAAATTGTTAAAGGCTTTTGCAAAGTCTTTGTGTACTACATCTGCATTTTGTTTGTCCTTCAGTGCCTCTAAAACCTTGTGATAGTGGTCCAGTAGTTAGGACTGGTAGTAGTGGCCTGCTGTAAACCCATGTTGCCCTGGGTTGTGTGACTAATGGATATCTAGGTGTGTGGCAATCTTACTTCTTAGAACCCTTTGAAAGATTTTTATGATATGGGACATTAGGGCTATAGGTGTGCAATTTTTTGCAATTGCTTTACTGCCACGTTTGTGGGGAGGGGCTATGTCTCTTGTTTTTAGTGACTGTGGGATGACCCCATGCTCCCTCTCCATAGAATGCTGAAGGCACGTGAAAGGGCTTCTTGCAGTTCTTGATGAATACGGAGCTCCACGAATGTGCCATATGGGCCTATGGGCCTTAACTTCACTTTTGTCGAAGGTCAAAGTTTGAGAACTTCAATCCTATCTTGTACAACTGAATACTTTGGTGATTTTGCTGACTTTGAGTCCTATTTTAAGTAAATTCAATTGCTCCAGTCGACTGAATTCTTAGCTAATTTGCTAGTATGCCTACATTTTTGGGGCCCTGAAGCTTGAACTGTTATGGGGGCCCCTTTTGCAACCCTTCTCATACAGTAGACTTAAAATTTTTAAGCAATATGGACTAGTCACTACTGGGGTCCCTCTGGGATTAAGGGTCTTGAAGCTTAAGCTTCATTAATTTCATCATAGATCCACCCCAGCATTCAACTATAACAACTACTCTATAAAGTGCACAGTCTGTAATTAGGCCATACACAAATAACCTGCACATAAAAGAGAGAAGTTCACGACGACGTTTCAGTCTGACTTGGACCATTTACAAAGTCACACTGCGTGACTTTGTAAATGGTCCAAGTCGGACCGAAACGTCGTCGTGAGCTTCTCTCTTTTATGTGCGGGTTATATGTGTATCGTTCCAGTCACGGCATTGTGCCTTTTTTTGTTAGTTATGTAATTAGGCCAGTTTTACACAAAATTATAAAAATACCATTTTAAAAACAGCACAAAGTGAATAATGTAGACATTCCTGGCACTAAAACAGCATTTCTTCTTTTTATATTTCATTATCTCATAGTATTTTGCCATGCATATTATTATAATGAGAGTTGTTCTTTTGCGTCATGTAAATACAGAGCAGTCTGATAATCACTTATTTGCATTTATTGTATTGATTGCTACATATGCTGTCCTTCATATCTGAATGTGCTCATTACTATGAACTGTCTTACATTTTAGCTGCCTGTGTAGCATGTGGCAACTTCATCCTTTGTTTCCCAGAAGAGTCCCAGGGCACCATGGAGGACCTCCAGCCACTCTTCTTCAATAATCTCCAGGTGATTACATATTTGTTATTGAAAAATTCACATTCATGGTTAGTGCCTTCCTCTCATTTATCACCTGAAGACATATTAGCAGGGGCATAGTCAGGGAAGGGAAGGTAGAACTGTTTTCTCGGCACCTGTGCTTGCTATGAAATAGCCAAACACGCATTTTCCTGAAACTTAAGTTCTGGTGATGTGAAGTACAGTGTCTGTACTCTGAAAGAGAAGTGAGGATGTTGCACTTTGGGGGTTATTTGAAATGTGATGTTTGCATGCTTCTGGAATGGGAGCTTAGAGAAGGAAGTATGGGTTATAACCACTTAATTTTTTTTTAAATAAAAAATTACAAACAATGAGAACAAGACACAGTAAGTGTAATTAACATGAAATACATGCAGTGTGCAAACACCTTTCACTCAACATTTGAATACTTCGAGTATAAACTGGAGCTTTGTCAAACATTGTTTTTTTTTTTTTTTTAGGACATGACTTCCAGCAGTAATGGAGTTTTCTAATGCTTGCACAATAATTTCTTTCTAGATGCTACACACAAGAATAGGCTAACACAGATATAGAAGTGATATAGGTGAGCAAAGGTAGAAGTGTATGGAATCTTGCCCATACATTTCTCCAGCCAGGGAATTCGAACCTGGATTCTTTCAGTTGTGAGCCAAAGAGCTCACCACAGTACTTGGCACCTCTGTAATTGTGATTGAGTAATCATGTAGAGAGGATTTCCCAGTGGCATAGAAACCTGATGCAGCAGTTGTATAATATTCCTTTTTCAAATCACTGTAAATCATTCTTCTTCTTTTTCTTTCAACAAACTGGCCGTATCCCTCCCAAAAAAGTTTTTCTTTTTAACTTTATTAATATATACAGGAGAAAGGGTTACTAGCCTCACTCCCAGCATTTTAGTTGCCTCTTATGACACGCATGGCTCATGGAGGAAGAATTCTGTTCCACTTCCCCATGGAGATAAGAGGAAATAAACAAGAACTAGTAAGAAAATAGAAGAAAACCATGAGGGGTGTGTATATATATGCTTGTACATGCAAATGTAGTGTAACCTAAGTGTAAGTAGACCTGGAGTTTACCTGGAGAGAGTTCCGGGGGTCAACGCCCCCGCGGCCCGGTCTGTGACCAGGCCTCCTTAGGTCAGTGTCCCAGGATGCGACCCACACCAGTCGACTAACACCCAGGTACCCATTTTACTGATGGGGAACATAGACAACAGGTGGAAAGAAACACGTCCAATGTTTCTACTCTGGCTGGGAATCGAACCCAGGCCCTCACCGTGTGAAGCGAGAGCGTTTTTTTTTCCCAACAAACCAGCCTTATCCCACCAAGGCAGGGTGGCCCAAAAAGAAAAATGAAAGTTTTTCTTTTAAAATTTAATAATTTATACAGGAGAAGGGGTTACTAGTCCCTTGCTCCAGGCATTTTAGTCTCCTCTTACAACACGCATGGCTTACGGAGGAAGAATTCTGTTCCACTTCCCCATGGAGTTAAGAGGAAATAAACAAGAACAAGAACTAGAAAGAAAATAGAAGAAAACCCAGAGGGGTGTGTATATATATATAATTGTACATGTATGTGTAGTGTGACCTAAGCGTAAGAAGAAGTAGCAAGGTGTACCTGAAATCTTGCATGTTTATAAGACAGAAAAAAGACACCAGCAATCCTACCATCTTGTAAAACAGTTACTTGTAAAACAGTCACTTGGCAGGACAGTAGTAGCTCCCTGGGCGGTTGCTGTCTACCAACCTACTACCTATGTTTAAATCATTCTATTCCTAGTTATTTTTTACTAAATCCATCTTTAAATTAATTGCTATGACAATCTCAATCACTTGTACTACACAATTTTTTTTTTTTTTTAACATGTTGGCTATCTCCCACCATGTTAGGGTGACCGAAAAAAGAAAGAAACACTTTCACCATCATTCAACACTTTCACCATCATTCAGCACTTTCACCATCATACAACACTTTCACCATCATTCATACATAATCACTGTCTTAGCAGAGGCGCCCAGATATGACAGTTTAGATGTAACCCCCAACGGCCAGTATCTCAAACCCCTCCTTTACAGTGCAGGCATTGTGAAGTGCAGGCATATTGTGAAGGGTTTCCCTGAATCCCTTGACAAAATATTACCCTGTTCACACTCAACAGCTCGCCAGGTCCCAAAAACCATGCATCTCCATTCACTCCTATCGAACACGCTCACACATGCCTGCTGTATGTCCAAACCCCTTGCACACAAAACATCTTTTACCCCCTCCCTCCATCCTTTCCTAGGATGACCCCTACCCCTCCTCCTCTCCACTACAGATTTATACACCCTCCAGGTCATCCTATTTTGCTCCATCCTCTCTAAATAACCTAACCACCTTTATGTTTTGGGATGGGGCACCAGTGTTTATGCCTTGCCATTTTGCTGGACACCACATCATCAGGGTTGCTGAGTTTCATATTAATGCCTGATTTTTGTGGTTTTATAACCACCTATTCATCTGTTTTAAATTTGATACTTTGCACAGGTAATGCAGTCATTATTGGGTGGGTGCCCTTGTCCCAAGCATTCATTATGCATCACACACAATCATATGACCAGTTTTGCAGTAGTAAAGGTTCTGTTCTTGAGTAAATGAAAGTTTGTATTTAATAGTCATAATAGTTTGGTATATGCAATAATTATAATTATGTTCAGGTTATATAAGAGAGATTATGTCAGAAATTGTCTCCTCAGGATAGCATTCCCTCGGTACGCCAAGGAGCAGCAGTTGCTATTGCTAATGTTGTTCGTGCTTACGGAAAGGATGTTTTACCCATGATTATTGAGAAGACGAAAGAAGGACTGAAAGGTATGAAATATTTGTGATCTCTTGTGAATTATATTTGCTGGATTTTCATTTTATGTTTTATAATGTTGAAAATAAGTATGTATAGCCTTAACCCTTTTGGGGTCGACAGGTCCTCTCAGAGACTTGTTCTCAGGGTCGGCCAAATTTCCCAAAAAAAAAAAAATCGTTTTTTTCTTATGAAAAGATAGAGAATCTTTTCCCAATCATAATGACACCAAAATTATGAAATTTGATGGAAAACTTACGGAATTATGCTCTCGCGAAGTTAGCGGTCTCAACGATGTTTACACATCGGCAGTTTTGCCCACTTTGAGCCCTATTTTCGGCCAATTCATGTTTACTAGTTGACAGAAATCATAACTATTTCGCTAAAACTCCATTTTTTCTATCGAATGAGTACAAGAAACCACCCATTTACCGATTTCAACTATCCAATAAAGTGGTCAGAATTTAGCAATTTTGCCAATTTCACACAAATTTCAAAAGATGCCAATTTCCGAATAGGGTCCAGAATAAACAAGAAAGACATTCCTGGCACTAAAATAACAAGTTCTCTGTTCATTAGTCACATCTCCAGGCCCCTCTCATATTTCTTTGGTTTTCCACTTTGAATTTTTATTCTTACAAAAAAATAAGATTTACTGTTATGCAGACTACTGCATTAGTGTAGAAATGGTATAAATAATATCAGCGCACTTGTGAAAGAATATCAGACTCACCAGTTGACGTGTATTGGACACTTGGCATGATTTGTTTACTTTTGAACTTTGGTAAAAATCGAACATTTCTGCTACTTTGAGCTCAATTTCGAGGTACTTTTCATTGTAAAACCAGTCAAAATCATCTCAATTTCTGTAATATGTCTTCCATTCTATAAAATGAGACCAAGAAAACTAGAATACAACAATAAATACCATATGAAAATACAGTGCAAATTCGCTGTTTTAATCCAAAAACATGGTCGAAGTTTTTTTTTTCTCATTACGCACTGTGTGCTGCAGGATTTTTTTTATACTGCTCACACTGACCACATAGACCCATTCTTACATATATAGGCCTACCAGCTTTCTCTCACTAGATTTGAGGGCGCTAGAATTTAGGCGTACTAGTATGTCAAAAACCCTGGGTCGTAAGACGTGCTAGTATGTCCGAAACCCCCAAAGGGTTAATTATTTAACCCAACTATATTTAAAAAAAAACTTTTAACACACTGGCTGTCTCCTACCGAGACAGGGTGACCAAAAAAGGAAATACAGTGGACCCCCGGATAACGATATTTTTTCATTCCAGAAGTATATTCAGGTGCCAGTACTGACCGAATTTGTTCCCATAAGGAATATTGTGAAGTAGATTAGTCCATTTCAGACCCCCAAACATACACGTACAAACGCACTTACATAAATACACTTACATAACTGGTCACATTGGGAGGTGATCGTTAAGCGGGGGTCCACTGTACACCTACCATCCGACTTACGACCGAGTTCGGTTCCGAGAAACCGGTCGTAAGTTGAAATGGTCGTAAGTCGAAATGGTCGTAAGTCGAACTTTACCACTGAATATCAACAAAACATTTTTGTAATGACTTTATTTTATTGTTTTATTTTGGTATTTCATGTTTTACTTTACTTTTTATGCTGTTAGTACTGTATTTTATACTGTAAGGTTTAGGATAAACACTGTGTACAACACAAATAGTTGTTTATTTCCCAGAAATTTGGCATAAAAAACACGGTCGTAAGTCGAGTGGTCGTAAGTCGGATGGTAGGTGTACTTTGACCATTATTCATACTATCACTGTCTTTGCAGAGGTTCGCAGATATAACAGTTTGGATGTCACTCTAAACAGCACATATCCCAAACCCCTCCTTTAGAGTGCAGGCATTGTAATTACCACTTCCATGACTCAAGTCCAGCTAACTGGTTTTCCTGAATCCCTTCACAAAATATTACCCTTCTCACACTTCAGCATTTTTTTTTTATTTATTTATTTTTAGTAAACTATATGGGAGAAAGGGTTACTAGCTCATTGTTCCTGGTATTTTAGTTGACTTTTACAACATGCATGGCTTATGCAGGAAAGATTCTTGTTTCACTTCAACATGGAGATGAATGGAAATACAGTGGACCCTCGGTTACCGGCCTTAATCCATTCTAGAAGCTTGGCCTATAACTGAAATGGCTGAAAACTGAAATAATATTTCCCTTAAGAATTAATGGAAATACAATTAATCCGTTCGAGACAAAAATATTCGCAAAATAATTTTTTTAACAATTATAAAAGCTGAGGAGGGGTTGTTGAGGTGGTTCGGACTTGTAGAGAGAATGGAACAAAACAGAATGACTTCGAGAGTGTATAAATCTGTAGTGGAGGGAAGGCGGGGTAGGGGTCAGCCTACGAAGGGTTGGAGAGAGGGGATAAAGGAGGTTTTGTGTGTGAGGGGCTTGGACTTCCAGCAAGCGTGCATGAGCGTATTTGATAGGAGTGAATGGAGACAAATGGTTTTTGATACTTGAAGTGCTGTTGAAGTGTGAGCAAAGTAACATTTATGAAGGTATTCAGGGAAACCGGCAGGCTGGACTCTGAGTCCTGGAGATGGGAAGTACAATGTCTACACTCTGAAGGAGGGGTGTTAATGTTGCCAAGACAGTGATGGAATGAATGATGATGAAAGTTTTTCTTTTTCTGGCCACCCTACCTTGGTGGCAATCAGCCGATGTGTTATTAAAAAAAAAAATGAAAGTATTATATACCTTTATTGAAGAACAATGCTGGCTTATGGAAGATCGGGAAGAGGAAAGAGGGAGGAGTTAGTGTTTGGAAGGGGAATCCCCCTCCATAAAGACTTCAGGTAGGAAAGTCTTCTCTGGGGTTACTTCCCTTCTTTGTCTTTTAAAGCAACTAGGACCAGCTTGAGAGTCACTGGATCCCTGTCGCACAACAAATCTGTCCATAGAGGTCTGTTTCTGGCGTCCCATTTAGATTTCCCTGAAGTGGGACAGGGTTTTGTCACTGAACATGTTGCAGATATGGCTTGTTTCAGCTTGGTCAGGGTGGTGTTTGTCTACAAAAGCTTGCACCCTAGTCCATATTGCACACACCTCTTTAATCTCTGAAGAAGGCACCTCCTTCTCTCCCACTTCCTCCTCCTCTGAAGCAAGTTCCTCATCTGCAGTCTGTTGCTGTTCGAGTTGAAGGTCTTGCAGCTCTTCAGTGGTTAGCTCTTCCCTGTGGTCCTTCACCAACTTTTCCACATCCTCGCCACTCACCTTCAACCCCAGGGACTTCCCCAGTCCCACAATAGAGTCTATAGGGTCGGCAAGATCAGGGTCAGCCACAAACCCTTCAAAATCCCTCTCTTGGGCACAACCTGTCCACAGTTTTCTCCAAGCAGAGTTCAAAGTCCTGGAAGTCATTCCCTAACAAACCGTACCAATAATGCTTATGCAATTGAGGATATTGAAGCGATTCCTCCAGAACTCTCTTAGGTTCAACTGAGTGTCCGAGGTCACTTCAAAGCACTTTTCAAACACTGCTTTTGTGTAGTTTTTTTTTTAAGTTAGAAATGACCTGCTGGTCCATGGGCTGGAGGAGAGGAGTGGTGTTAGGAGGCAAGACCTTCACCTTTATAAAATTGAAGTCTCTAAGCACTTGGTCTTCCAAATCTAGAGGATGTGCAGGAGCATTGTCCAGTACCAGGAGGCACTTAAGTGGCAATTTCTTTTCCAGGAGGTATTTTTTCATACTTGGACCAAACACATCATTAACCCACTCTGAAAATTTGCTTTGTGACCCATGCCTTATCATTAGCTTTCCACATCACACACAATCTATTCTTGACGACATTGCTTTTCTTGAAAACGCTGGGATTTTCAGTGATACACCAGTAAAGGCTTCACTTTGAAATCCCCACTAGCATTACCACACAGCAAAAGAGTAAGCCTGTCTTTCATAGGTTTGTGTCCTGGCAATGCCTTTTCTTCCTGCTTGATGTAGGTCCTCTTTGGCATTTTCTTCTAAAACAGGCCTGTTTCATCACAACTGAACACTTGTTGGTGTTCGAATCCTTCAGCCTTTACATAGTCCTTAAATTCCTGTACATACTTTTCAGCTGCACATTTATCAGAACTTGCAGCCTCTCCATGCCTTACAACACTGTGTATGCCACTACGCTTCTTAAATCTCTCAAACCAGCCTTTGCTGGCCGTAAATTCACTACCAGCAGCACTTGTTCCAGGAGTTTTCTGTAGAAGAACATCATGTAACTGCTTTGCCTTCTCACAAATAATAGATTCCACAACACTGTCTCCCACTAATTGTTTTTCCTTAATCCACAACAACAACAACTTTTCCATCTGTTCCATTATTGGTGACCTTTGTTTCGTTAGAAAAGTTACTCCTTTCACGACAGTAGCGTCCTACCACTCTCGTATTTATCAATCACTTCACGCTTAAATTCTATGGTGTTTCTCACTTTCTTTACCACAGGAACTTTACTTGGAACTTTCTTTGGAGCCATTGTTACTTATTTCACAGTTGCACTGCAAAAAAACACAAAAATCAATGGAAAATAAGCGAAATGTTTGGATGTATGAGCAGAAGCCTCCTCACGTACCGAGAAACTCAGCCAAACTGATGCGCCATCGGCCCCAGCCAGCAATCAGACGCATCCGAAACAGCTGATCACCGAAATAACGGCCGATCACCGGGAGCTGAAAAACCGGCTGATCACTGAGTTGGCTGATAGCAGGAGAATGGCCAATAACTGATCCACTGTAATAACAAGAACAAGAACATTAAGAAAAAAAAAAAACCCAGATGAGTGTTATACATAAATGTGTAGGGCCCCACTTTATGGCATTTCGCCTCACAGCATTCCACTAATACGGGCATTTCAGATTATTACCAAAGTTCACTATATGGTTCCCCCACCTGACTTTCTAATATTCTCACCACACACCACCCAGTTTGTTTACATTCTCTGTGAGCACAATTCTCCATTATGTCTGGAAACTTTCCAAAATTTCAAGTGTTGCTTTATTTCATATTTTATATATACAGCCTCTCTTTAATGACAAAGTTCCGTTCCTAGGACCACATCGGTAAACGAATTCATCGCTAATTGAGGAATCACCTCTTACTGATACTTCAATAATGTCACCACCCGAAATTAAAACATTAATTTTTATGTTTGCTGTGAAAATTCTTTCACTCCGTTCATTATTAATGGTGATACAACACAAAATTAGTCAATAACTTACTTCCGAGATATTCCAGGAAACACACACATAGCTGATTACTTGGGGAAAAAAAATTGAGAAAATTGCACTTTTTTCAGTCTTTGCATAGGATAAGAGTGATCTTCTGTAGTTACCCTTCAGGCACATAACGCATAATGTTTTCTGTAATGGTTGTGATAACTTTTTTTTTTTATCCCTCCTTGCCCTCAACCACCACCCATCCTTTAATACCTCTCCATGTAATGTCAGTTTTTATTAATTTAGGTATCTTTATCAAGCTTCTACATTATTTATGTTTTTTTTTTTTTTAACACATCAGCTGTTTCCCACTGAGGCAGGGTGACCCAAAACAAAACACCCAAAAAAGAAAGAAAAATACTTTCATCATCATTCAGCACTTTCACCATCACTCATACATAATCATTGTCTTTGCAGAGGCACTCAGATATGACAGTTTGGAAGTCCCTCCAAACTGCCAATATACCAAACCCCTCCTTTAACCCCTAAACGGTCCAAACGTGTATATACGTTCTTACTGCTAAAGCCCCAAATGTATATATATATAGGTTTTATTTTTCTTGCCTCCAGATTTGGCATGATTGGCCTGAGATGCCTGGTCAGTATAGAATGGGTCTTAATACTTAGTGTATGCCATATTAAAAAAATCTGGGACCACTTGGTACCTTATGGGAGTGCCAGTTGAACTGAGCACCAACTAGAGAAAACAGTGCAGCTGACACCAAGGATTCACTGATGTCATGTCATATTAACACTTCCCATTTAAGAGGAAAGTGATGTTGACCCCAAGTTTGAGGTGGATGTGGTCACAAGTGGTCGAGGAAATATCAAAAACATTGATAATAATGCCTGCACATTAGAGGAGGGGTTTGGGATAATGGCAGTTTGGAGGGACTTCTAAATAAACCATACCACGGGCAGGATTTGAACCCGCGGTCAGAGAGTCTCTAAACTCCAGACCGTCGTGACGGTCTGGAGTTTTGAGACTCTCTGACCGCGGGTTCAAATCCCGCCCGTGGTATGGTTTGTTTGCAATCGTGCCATTACGATTTTGTGAGTCATGTTGACTTCTAAATTGTCGTATCTGAGCACCTCTGCAAAGACAGTGATTATGTATGAGTGAGGTGAAAGTGTTGAATGATGATGAAAGTATTTTCTTTTTGGGGATTTTCTCTCTTTTTGGGTCACCCTGCCTCGGTGGGAGACGACCAACTTGTTAAAAAAAAAAAAAGTACATTCATTATTTTCTTTAAAATAACTGTTGTCTTAAGACTACAAATATTTTATGGTAAATAATAAGTGTACTGTATACATGTGTGCATTTTATTGCTCTTCGGCACTTTAAACATATATTACATATGGGTGGGATGGCCATACCCAGTATACCTACCACACCTAATTTCTTACAATAAATACTACTCACCTCTCACCCTACATTGACTACAAATATTTTAAGGTAAGTAATGAGTGTACTGTGTGTGTATTTTACTTTTTATTGTTGTCTAATGCTTAGTTTTATTGCTAACTAAATATGTGTCAGTGTAAACTTGTTACCTGGCATTTATCTCATTTATAGGTAGAAAGAAAATGGCATTCTGCTTTCTGTCGATGTCTGCTTTAAAGCAGTAGCCTGGAACCTAACCTGCCATATATATGGGGTCCTACTGTATACATAAATGTGTACATGCATGTGTAGTGTGACCTAATTGTAAGTAAAAGTAGCAAGATATACAAAAAAGATACCAGCACTCCTACCATCATGTAAAACAAATACAGGTTTCCATCTTACTTTCATTTGGCACGATGGTAATACCTCCCTGGGTGATTGCTGTCTACCAACCTACTACATATAACATACAACATACAAAATATATATAAACTGACAGTTTTATGTTATTGTTAAAGCTTCCGGTCAACAGTAGGCTATTAGTAGTTAACCCCTTTGCTGATTGTGCCGTAATACAGTTCACTGGCTGTGCTGTAGCACTATGTGATGAGCTCAGCTCATTCACATAAACTGTGAGTGATAAATTTGGGGCTAAATATGAGAGAATGGATTGATGCATTAGGTGTGCATTCACTGTATATAGAAAATCGTGCAGCACACAAAGCATAATGAGAAAAAACTGCGACTGTGTTTTTGGTTTAAAACAGTGAATTTGGGTGTATTTTCATGTGGTTTTTATGGTTGTATTTTTGGTTCCTTGGCCTCATTTGATAGAATGGGAGATACAGTAGGCCATCATTTAGCACAGGTTTATTTGGCACGATTCAGGTATAGCATGATTGAAGAATTGCGGCACAATTTTATGTAACGCATCATAAAATTAATTTAACACGGTTCAGTTTGCAGGAAGGAAAAAAATTCCCTTTTCCTCAAGCGGCCACCTTGTTGTGGATCAGCCAGGGAGACCTCCCGCCATTCCCTTGACACCACCCCACCATCCCAGCATTCATATTTCATACATGTCCAGTCTTTCTCTGCTACAAGCTAGCTGTGTTTGTGAATTGTGTTTTGATCTTCTAATTACTATATCTTGTATCTGCCAAGTAATCATGATGTAGACAGCCTGTACTGTCTGCACAGACAGCCTATGCTGTCTGCACAGACAGCCTATGCTGTCTGCCAGCTTAGTTCATATTTCGCAGCACTAACGTGCTGCCCTCTGGGCCTGCTCCAGGTCAGTGGGACGCTGGGCCCACACGCTCTCACTCACACAGCGGCCTAGCAGCAAGACAGAAGACCTACTAGCTCTCTCCCTCATGGGATGGCCCTACCCGGGCCATGGGCACAAACGCACAAGCCTGTGTACCCATCACTACATTACTAATAAAGTAAGAAGCCTGTGAAGATGTCTATAATTCACACACCCGCTTTCATCGCACCAATTAATTCGTTGTAAAGGGTGGGAAACGGTGGTCGCAACAGTTGTGTTTGCCCGGAGAGAGGAAGGAAGGAATGAAGTCATCTTCACTTCATCATCCCATGCAAGAAGCATCCCTCTCTCAGTGAGTTATCCTGATGTCGTGTCTGCACGTTTCAGCATCCAGACACAGGTACAAGCAGGATCTAGCTGAAATTTACCGAATTTCTTCGAGAATTGTAAGTGGTGTCCCAGTGACCCCACGCTACAGCGTCCCACCCTGTTTCTCAAGTCACGTGTTCAGTGTCACTTGTATGTTCTGCTGTTGTTGTTCAGCTCAGCACAGATATTTCAGCAAGCCAGAGGTGAGTTTTGTGGTGATTTCTGCGTCCAGTGTGAGTATTTCACCGTGTTGTGGGTTTGAGAGGAGGAAGTGGCCAGATGCTCCCTCGCCATACACTCGCCCACGCTCCTCGCCACCACACTACCATACACCACCACGCCATCACTCCCTCTGCTGTGTTTTCTGCTGTTTTTCATGTGAATTCATTGCCAGTGCTGTGTATCCGAGTGCCTGAGGCCACTCGAAGCTACGTGGATCAGCATGCCACATAGATCAGCAAGCCATGTGGATCAGCAAGCCATGCGGATCAGCAAGCCATGTGGATCAGCAAGCCATGTAGATCAGCATGCCACGTAGGTCACGACACCACGTGGGGTGTGGGCTATGTCACGTGGATCTACAAGCCACGTGGGTTACCAGGCCAGATGTCCCAGGCCACATGCTGTGGTCTGCTGCCCACATCACATTGACGTCATCAACGATGCTGCCCAACTTCATGACGTCACAATGTCTGCCTGACGTCACCTCGAGATGTCTGCTGACGTCACCTCGCGACGTCACGCCTGACATCACGTGATGTCACATCGAGTGTTTCTAGTAATTATTTCAGTATTGTCGAGAAGATTGAGAGAAGATATATGTCGCGTGTTAATTAATTCCTCTCAGTCAGTGTTCTCACATGTTAGTGTATAGCTTAGTGTCAGTTTTGTGCACAGAAAAGCATCATTTGCTAGTTTAAGCCATGTTGTACCGCATGTACCGCGGGTGTATGTAAAGTTTTCCGTGTGCCCAGTGGTCTTGAGCCAGACCCCTGAGTAGCACCAATGTGTTAAGTCACCTGGTGTGACCAGCGCGTTTGACAGCTGATATCAGTCAGTTCTGAGCCTGAGCCCCCTTGTCCAGAAAGCTCTTATGTTCGTCGCTCATAGATGTTCTGCAGAATCGTACCTGCTATGATTCCCATCGAGATTTGTTTCACTTCACCTCCAGACCTTCAGATTGCAGTTACAGTGGACCCCCGCATACCGATGGCATCACATAACGATTAATCCGCATACCGCTTGCTTTAATCGCAAAAATTTTGCCTCGCATACCGCTTAAAAACCCGCTCACCGATTTTCGTCTAAGACGCGTCCAATGTGCGCCCTCAGCCAGCCTCACATTTGCCGCCGGTGGCATTGTTTACCAGCCAGCCTCCGCGGTAACATCCAAGCATACAATCGGAATATTTCGTATTATTACAGTGTTTTCGGTGCTTTTTCTGGAATATAAGTGACCATGGGCCCCAAGAAAGCTTCTAGTGCCAACCCTACAGCAATAAGGGTGAGAATTACAATAAGAGATGAAGAAAAAGATCATTGATAAGTATGAAAGTGGAGTGCGTGTCTCCGAGCTGGCCAAGTTGTATAATAAACCCCAATCAACCATCGCTACTATTGGTGGTACAGCTGCTGCTGCTGCTGCACTTGTCAGCTTGCTGCTGCTGCTGTAGCATTTGTCTGCTGCATGCTGCTGCTGTAGCATCGTCTGCTGCTGCTGTAACATCGTCTGTTGCTGCTGTACACCGTCGCTCTGCTGCTGCTGTAGCATCGTCTGTGCTGCTGTACCCCGTCACTGCTGCTGCTGCTGTACACCCGTCTGCTGCTGCTGTGCTCGCTGCGCTGAGCGTAGCATCGTCTGCTGCTGCTGTAACATCGTCTGTTGCTGCTGTAGCATCGTCTGCTGCTGCTGTAGCATCGTCTGTTGCTGCTGTACCACCGTCAGCTGCTGCTGCTGCTGTAGCATCGTCTGCTGCGCTGTAGCATCGTCTGCTGCTGCTGTAGCATTGTCTGTTGCTGCTGTACCACCGTCAGCTGCTGCTGCTGCTGTAGCACCGTTGTTGGTGTGGCTTATTGAGAATACCAAGAAACAATTAAACCCCCAGAGGTTTTGGCCACCCAGGATAACCCAAAAAAGTCAGTGTCATCGAAGACTGTCTAACTTATTTCCATTGGGTCCTTAATCTTGTCTCCCAGGATGCAACCCACACAAGTCGACTAACACCCAGGTGAACAGGGAAAAATGCCTGGAACTAGTGCTCATATTGGTGAATTTAAAGCCAGCAAAGGTTGGTTTGAGAGATTTAAGAATCGTAGTGGCATACACAGTGTGATAAGGCCTGTTCTGGAAGAAAATGCCAAACAGGACCTACAGTACTCAGGAGGAAAAGGCACTCCCAGGACACAGTGTCTCATCAGTCATTGCTGCATCTTCAATAAAGGTAAGTGTCATTTATTCTTCATTTAGTAGACTAGTACATGCACAATATATACTGTGCATGTACTACTCTACTATTGTGCATGTATCCTTCTCTTTGTGTGTAGGAAAATGTATATTTCATGTGGTAAAATTTTTTTTTTCATACTTTTGGGTGTCTTGCACGGATTAATTTGATTTCCATTATTTCTTATGGGGAAAATTCATTCGCATACCGATTATTTTGCATAACAATGACCCCTCTTGCACGGATTAAAATCGGTATGCGGGGGTCCACTGTATATGTAGAGAAACAAGTCTGGGGACGCTTAGACTAACCTCTGCTATAACTCCAACTGCTGAGAGAATGACACTCGTCAAGCTGCAGTTAGCCCTGTCGGCAGGCGCTGTGTCAGCCTCGTGTCACAAGCTTCAGTGAGCAGCCTGCACAAAGAAGATGTCACTTCGACTGCTAGTCACATCAGCAGTCCGGTGTTGATGTTAAAATTCCCAGAATGTTTCGGGCCCAATTTCGCCCTCTGTCCGACTCGCTCCCACAACCGCTCCACACTCACTGCAGGACACCCACGACAGTACCAGTCGAAAGTGTCCCCTGAGTCGCTTGCCAGAAGTCCTGCCCATTCCCCGAGTTTTGTCAACGCCTCCTAGGCACCAGCAGGTTTGCCCCGTTGAGTAAACCTACAGCGACTCCTACGATGACTGCTTCACCGTTCCAGAGGAGACAGTAACCCGTTACGTCACAGCTCAACCGCAGCGATGTCTCCTGTGTTGCAGTATCTGTCCAGACACAGGAAGGCGTGCAGTGATGCCCTTTGATGCTCACTGCCTATGACCACGATGTTCAGCACACCCCACATGTTTTTTCTTCCCTCCCTGTAGGAAGTTTTTTTTTTTGCATGTTCATATGTATATACATATTTTTATTTTGTGTTCTGTGCCCTGTTCCTATGAGAGAGAGACCGAGTTTTTTTTACCACCAGTATTGTCGCGTCGGGACGACGCACGGTAGGTGGCCGAGCATATGTATCCAGCCTGTACTGTCTGCACAGACAGCCTATGCTGTCTGCCAGCTTAGTTCATATTTCGCGCCACTAAGGTGCTGCCCTCTGGGCCTGCTCCAGGTCTGTGGGAAGCTGGTCCCACACACTCACTCTCTCAGCGGCCAAGCAGCAAGACACAAGGCCTACTACCCGGGCCATGGGCACAACACACAAGCCTGTGTACCCACCACGACTTTACAAATAAAGTAAGAAGCCTCACGAAGACATTTATCATTTACACCCCGCTACCAGCATCACCAAATTAATTGCGTTCACAATGACACCCAGTAGGCATACCAGTGTTGTTGAAAGTGGCAAGAAAAGGTATAAGCATTTAAATCTTAGAATTAATGCAGGAAACAAAGATATTAGATAACCGTAGTGAAGTGTTACTTACACATAAAAAGAGGTAAACATGAGTGTGTGTGACTGACTTACTGAATGACTGACTTGACTCAATGACTTACCGACTTGGCTCAGTGACTTGACTGAACGACTTACTGACTTGACTCAGTGACTTACTGACTTGACTCAATGACTTACTGACTTGACTCAATGATTTACTGACTTTACTCAATGACTTACTGACTTGACTCAATGACTTGACTTACTTCACTAAATGACTTGACCGAATGACTTACTGACTTGACTGAATTACTGGCTTGACTGAATTACTTACTTGACTGAATTACTTATTGACTTGACTGAATGACTTACTGACTTGACTGACTTAAGTGACTTAACGACAGACTGAACAACTTAAATGCTTCCCGAAGGATTGACTGACTGACTGACTGAATGATTTACTGCTGAATGACTGAATGATTTACTGGCTTGACTGACTGACTGAATGACTTAAAGTTAGACACTTCAGTACCAGAACCTCTACCATCCACCTCAGCCCAGTAGGACCACAACATAACTCTTCACACTCTTCACAATCATCCACAAACCACCACCCCCCACAATTTAAGTAAGAAAACTTTATTTCTTTTACATTATAGTCTAACCAGTAAAACAAATAAAATTTTAAAATCCACAACAATTTAACTACAATTCCATATTTACTTTTATTTTTGGAAGATGTGGAGACTTTTTTGGGGGCTTTGGGAACGTAACCCTATTTTTCCCATAAGTTCTTCAGTTCACCTAACATGGTTTTACCCAACACACCATTTTCAGGAACGTAACTACCATTTAAATGGTCACGTATATTACAGAAACGAGATGATTTGATTGGTGTTTGAATAAACTAGCTTAACTTTGAGTTCAAATAGCGAAATGTTTGATTTTTGCCCGATGCACAAAGTAAACAAAAAGCATTGTTCAAGCGTCCGTACACGTTAACTGGTGGTCTAATATGCATTGAAAACCCTGATGTTTATAACAATTACAGTGGACCCTCGATAACGCTATTAAATCCGTTCCTGAGGCTCAATGTTAGGCGAAATTATCGTTAGGCGAATTAATTTTCCCCATAAGAAAAAAAAGAAATCAAATTTAAACCGTGCAAGACACCCAAAACATAAAATTTTTTTTTTTTTACCACATGAAATATAATTTTAATACACACAAACAGAAAAACATGCCATTACATGACACTTAACTTTTTTGAAGATCTGGGTTGATTTATGATGGAGGAGGGAGGTTTGATGGTCTTAGTGTTTAAAGGGGAATCCCTTCATTAAAGGGCTTGAGGTGTCAAGTCCTTTTCCGGGTTACTTCCCTTCTTTTTCATGCCACTAGACCAGCTTCAGGTCACTGACTCTGTCCCCACAACATATCTTCCAAGAGTCTGTACCTCTCGTTCCTTTATGACTTTACTAAAGTGTTCACAACACTGTCAGTGTACAGGTGCCAACACAGCTTGCAACAGCTGTCGGGGTGATTTCATCATAAGGTTGCCTTCAAGCCACTTTGCACAGATTTCCTTAATCTTGAAATAGGCCACTTCTTCAATTTCCTCCCCTCCTCCAAAACAGTTTCCTCAGGTGTGGCCTCTTCCCGTTGAAGGATGATCTAGCAGCTCTTCAAATGGTTATTCTTCATTGTCCTCCTCCAACCAACTCTTCACATCCTCCCCCCTACCCCCAACCCAAGGATTCCCCAATGCCAAATTTGATTCCTCAACTGGCATACCCGCCTCCCCAGTTTAAACCTCAAATCCTCAAAATCCCCTTTGTTCTAACCATTTTGGCCCAGTTTCTTCCAGCAGAGTTCAAGGTCCTCTTAGTCACTCCTCCCAAGCCTTAACCTATAAGGTTTACAAAATTGAGGATATTAAAGTGATCTCTCCAAAACTCTCTTAGAGTCAGTTGAGTTTATGAGGTCACTACAAAGCACCTTTCAAACAGAGCTTTTGTGTACAGTGTTTGAAGTTTGCAGTGACCTGCTGGTCCATGGGCTGCAGGAGAGGAGTGGTATTAGGAGGCAAAAACTTGACCTTAATGAAGCTCATGTCCCCACAAAATCGCTCTGCCAGTCTGTAGGA
>NW_026505788.1:0-16191 GCF_026875155.1 Cherax quadricarinatus
TTTTAATGGAGGATATTTAGAGATTCTCACTTGACACTCATACATACACAATGACATGTACACGTGACATTCATACACGTTATATATAATAAATATATATAATTTATATAATATAAATATATATATATATATATAATATATTTATATATATATATATATTATATATAATATTATTTTTTTTAAAACACTTGCCGATTCCCCACCAAGGCAGGGTGGCCCAAAAAGAAAAACTTTCACCATAAATTCATTTCCATTACTGTCTTGCCAGAAGGGTGCTTACACTACAATTTTTAAACTGCCACATTAACACCTCTCTTTCAGAGTGCAGACACTGTACTTCCCATCTCCAGGACTCAAGTCCGGCCTGCCTTTTTTCCCTGAACCCCCTTCAAAAAATGTTACTTTGCTCACACTTCCAACAGCACGTCAAGTATTAAAAGCCATTTGTCTCCATTCACTCCTAGCAAACACGCTCACGCATGCCTGCTGGAAGTCCAAAGCCCCTAGCACACAAAACTTCCTTTCCCCACCTTCCCTCCAACCTTTCCTAGGCCGACCCCTACCCGCCTTCCTTCCACTACAGACTGATACACTCTTGAAGTCACTCTGTTTGGGCTCCTTTCTCTCTACAATGTCCAAACCACCTCAACAACCCTTCCTCAGCCCTCTGGAAAAACAGTTTTTGGTAATTCCGCACCTCCTCCTAACTTCCAAACTACGAATTCTCTGCATTATATTCACACCACACATTGCCCTCAGACATGACATCTCCACCTGCCCCACCTTCTCCTCGCTGCAACTTTCCCACACCCTGCTTCAAAACCCATATAAGAGCGTTGGTAAAAACTATTTTCTCATACATTCCCCCCCTTTACCTCCAAGGACAAAGTTCTTTGTCTCCACAGACTTTTAAGTGCGCCACTCACCCTTTTCCCCTCATCAATTCTATGATTCACCTCACTTTCATAGACCAATCCGCTGACACGTCCCACTCCCAAATATCTGAATACATTCACCTCCTCCATACTCCCCTCCCTCCAATCTGATTTTCCAATCTTTCATCACCTAATCTTTTTGTTATCCTCTAACCTTACTCTTTCCTGTATTCACTTTTAATTTTCTTCTTTTACACACCCTACCAAATTCATCCACCAATCTCTGCAACTTTTCTTCAAATCTCCCAAGAGCACAGTGTCATCAGCAAAGAGCAAACTGTGACAACTCCCACTTTATGTTGTGATTCTTTATCTTTTTAACTCCACACCTCTTGCGAAGACCCTCGGGATTTTACTTCTCTTACAAACCCATCTGTAAAATATATTAAACAACCATGGTGACATCACACATCCTTGTCTAGGCCTACTATTACTGGGAAATAATTTTCCCTCTTTTCCCACATACTCTAACTTGAGCCTCACTATCCTCGTAAAAACTCTTCACTGCTTTCAGTAACCTACCTCCACAAAACCCTACACTTGCAACATCTGCCACATTGCCCCCTATCCACCCTGTCATACGCCTTTTCCAAATCCATAAATGCCACAAAGACCTCTTTAGGCCTTATTTAAATACTGTTCACTTATAAATTTTTTACTGTAAACACCCTGGTCCCCACACCCCCTACCTTTCCTAAAGCCTCCTTGTTTCATCTGCTATCCTATTCTCCGTCTTACCTTAATTCT
Source organism: Cherax quadricarinatus (assembly GCF_026875155.1). Taxonomy (NCBI): domain Eukaryota; kingdom Metazoa; phylum Arthropoda; class Malacostraca; order Decapoda; family Parastacidae; genus Cherax; species Cherax quadricarinatus. The sequence continues at coordinate 1,683 of NW_026505788.1, forward strand.
TTCAATAATAACTCGACCATACACTTTACCAGGTATACTCAACAGACTTAATCCCCCCCATAATTTTTTTTCACTCTCTTTTGTCCCCTTTGCCTTTATAAAAAAGGAACTATCCATGCTCTCTGCCAATCCCTAGGTACCTTACCCCTTCCATACATTTATTAAATAATAAACCAAAACCACTCCCAAAAAATATCCCCACCTGCTTTTTTAAAAATTTTTATCTTTATCCCTCAATCCCGGTGCCCCACCCCCTTTCATTTTACCACTGCCTCACAATTTCCCCCCCCACTCACAAAGGCCTTTGCACTCCCACAAGATGTTATTCCCCTTGCCCTAACACAAAACACTTCCTTATCTTTACAACATTAAAAAAATTCCCAAATATTCCCTCCATCTTCGCAATACCCTAACTCTCCATTTAATACCCCTCCCCTCCCATTTTTAACGACAAATCCATTTGTTTTTCTAGCTTTTCTTAACTTTTTAATCTCACCCCCCAAAACTTTTTCTTTTTTCAACAAAATTTGTTTATAACTCTCCCCACTCTCTCTTTTTTGCTCTCTTTTAATTGCTTCACCAAACCCTTTTAAACCCTCTCCTTTTTCTCCAATATCTTCCCTCCTTGCTCACTTTCTATTTTAAAAACTTCTCATATGCTAACTTTTTCTCCCTTATTTACTCTCTTTACATACATTCCACCAATCGCTCCTTTTCCCTCCCGCACCCATTTCCTATAACCCAAACTTCTGCTGAACACCTAACACTACTTTTTTAAACCACCCCAACCCTTCGCCCCATTGCCTATCCCCTCATTAGCCCATCTACCCTCCAATAGCTGTTTAATCTTACCCTAACTGCCTCCTCTTTTATTTTTATAAACCTTCACTTCTCTTTTCCCCCTGAGCTTTATTCTCCCCTTGTATCCCATTCCCTTTTAACTCTCTGTACTACAACTAGAAAGTGATCTGATATACCTTGGCCCCTCAATAAAACATGTCAACCCTGAAGTCACTCAACAGTCTTTTATCTACCAACACATAATCCAACAAAATCGGTCATTTCGCCCCACATCAATCTTGTATACTTTATTTAATCCCCTTTTTTTTTAAAATATGTATTACCTATAACTAAAACCCCCTTTTTAAACAAAGTTTAAACAAAGGGGTCCCATTATATTACACCTGGCAAAACCCCAAAATTACCTCCCCACCCTCTCAAAAGTTTCTCCTACTTTAGCATCAGATCCCCCACCACAATTTCTTTCTCATTGTTCAAGGGGTCCATACATTTACTTAACATCTCCCAAAAATCCCCCCTTTCCCTCTAATTCTTCTTCCCAGGGGCATACACGCTATTTGACCCACTTTTTTGCATCCAACCTTTAAATTTAATCCCCCATAATTCTTGAATTACAAAATTATATTCTCTTTTTCCTCCTTCCCTAACGACCTTCAACATTTTGCTACCCCTTCCTTTTCCTAACTCTCCAGATACCCAGATTTAAACCCATTTTATTTCCCCCCACCGAAATCCCCTACCCCCCCTTCACTTTTTTTCGCTTAGGGGCCCGGACATCCCCAAATTCTTTTCTCATAACACAGCAATCAACCTTTCTTTTCCCGCACTACACCACGACATCAAGCACCCCTTTTATAAAATTTTTCTTCTTCCTTTTTTATAAATTCTACAGGAAAGGGGTTACTAGCCCATTGCTCCCGCATTTTAGTCGCCTCAACGACCGCAGGCTTAAAAGGGGGAAAGATTCTTTCCACTTCCCCAAGGACAAAAGAAGAAATAAGAAGAACAAGAGCTATTTAAAAAAGGAGAAAACCTAGTGTTTAAATAAATATATAATATATAAATATATATAATATATATATATAAACCCATGTTGCGTGTCGTGAAGTGTGACCAACGTGTAAGTAGAGTAGCAGATATCCCTGTTATCTAACGTGTTTATGAGACAGAAAAAGAAACCACAATCCACCACATGCAAAACAGTTACAGGTTTCTGTTTCACAGTCATCGGCAGAACGGTAGTACTTCCCTGGTGGTTGCTGTCTACCAACCAAACTATATACATATATATATATATATATATATATATATATATATATATATATATATATAAAATATATATATATATATATATATATATATATATATTATATATATATATATATATATATATATATATATATATATATATATATTGTCTTTTGACCAAAGTACAGTGACATCACCCGTCTTAAACAGCACAGGCGACATCACACAACATTATCTAATGCCCCATTTTTTTGGTAAATATTTGCATCTTTCTTGCATATTGTTAACTTAGTTCAACACTTTAGCTATCAAAACTCTACTAACATCTCACATATATATTTTCCACAACTATAAATGCACCCAAGTACAACTTTCCTTTATATAAGTGTTCTTAACTTATGTATTTCAGTGTTTACACATGATCCACAGATTACCTTCACTTTCTGAATTCACATTCTTGTTTGTCATTCATGTTTTGTCTTCACCATCACTTCTACAATCATTATTCTGACATACACTTTACCTGGTATGGTCAACAGTCTCCAGGCTGACAGCAGAGTCAGCCAGGCTGACAGCAGAGTCAGCGAGGCTGACATCAGAGTCAGCCAGGCTGACAGCAGAGTCAGCGAGGCTGACATCAGAGTCAGCCAGGCTGACAGCAGAGTCAGCGAGGCTGACATCAGAGTCAGCCAGGCTGACAGCAGAGTCAGCGAGGCTGACATCAGAATCAGCCAAGGCTGACAGCAGATTTCCGCGAGGCTGACATCAGAGTCAGCCAGCTGACAGCAGAGTCAGCGAGGCTGACAGCAGAGTCAGCCAGGCTGACAGCAGAGTCAGCCAGGCTGACAGCAGAGTCAGCCAGGCTGACAGCAGAGTCAGCCAGGCTGACAGCAGAGTCAGCCAGGCTGACAGCTGTACCACGGAACTGTGCTCTTCTTTACTCTGAATTATTATGTAGATCATAAAAATTTTTTCTGATGTTTACTTTTCACTTTCATCTACACATATACATCACTACAAACACACATATATACATACATGTGTACACATATACATCACTACAAACACACATATATACATACATGTGTACACATATACATCACTACAAACACACATATATACATACATGTGTACACATATACATCACTACAAACACACATATATACATACATGTGTACACATATACATCACTACAAACACAATATATACATACATGTGTACACATATACATCACTACAAACACACATATATACATACATGTGTACACATATACTCACTACAAACACACATATATACATACATGTGTACACAAAATACATCACTACAAACACACATATATACATACAGTGTACACATATACATCACTACAAACACAATATATACATACATGTGTACACATATACATCACTACAAACACACATATATACATACATGTGTACACATATACATCACTAAAAACACACATATATACATACATGTGTACACATATACATCACTACAAACACACATATATACATACATGTGTACACATATACATCACTACAAACACACATATATACATACATGTGTACACATATACATCACTACAAACCCCACATATATAAAATACATGTGTACACATATACAATCACAAACAAACACACATATATACATACATGTGTACACATATACATCACTACAAACACACATATATACATACATGTGTACACATATACATCACTACAAACACACATATATACAAACATGTGTACACATATACATCACTACAAACACACATATATACATACATGTGTACACATATACATCACTACAAACACACTATATACATACATTTTGTACACATATACATCACTAAAAACCCACACATATATACATACATGTGTACACATATACATCACTACAAACACACATATATACATACATGTGTACACATATACATCACTACAAACACACATATATACATACATGTGTACACATATACATCACTACAAACACACTACTACCAACACACATATATACATACATGTGTACAACACATACATCACTACAAACACACTACTACCAACACACATATATACATACATGTGTACACACATACATCACTACAAACACACTACTACCATCACACATATATACATACATATGTACACGTTATCATAGACATATCAACACTCTCCCTCACCTTGTGTAATTAAAATTATTATGTATAAATTGTGTATGAGAATTTAGATAATTTTTGTTTATATGATTTAAATTTTCTTAAGAAAGTGCAATAAGGGTTATAATATTTTGATGAAATAATGTGGTAAAAGATGTAAATATGTGAAGAAATTACTAACTTGAGAGACTTGTGGTTAAGATAAAGAAGATATTCTTATATAACACTTTGTTTAAGAAGTATTAATTATTAAATAACTCTCTCAGTTCTCATACTTACACTTCTCTCACTTCTTTATTAATGACAGAAAACATTCACCACGACAGACACAAAATAAAAACTTTGGGTGAAAAAAATAAAAACTGTCGACTTGGATGATTCGATCTCTTGACAATAAAATTTTGGTGGGGGCTGCCACAACCTGGCCAGTACGACTGTGTGTTTTCCACAACCCTGGCCAGTACGACTGTGTGTTGCTACAACCTGGCCAGTACGACTGTGTGTTGCCCACAACCTGGCCAGTACGACGTGTGTTGCCACAACCTTGCCAGTACGACGTGTGCTGCCACAACCGGCCAGTACGACTGTGTGCTGCCACAACCAGGCCATACGACTGTGTGCGCCACAACCTGGCCAGTACGACTGTGTTTGCCACAACCTGGCCAGTACGACTGTGTTGTCACAACCTGGCCAGTACGACTGTGTGTTGCCACAACCTGGCCAGTACGACTGTGTGTTGCCACAACCTGGCCAGTACGACTGTGTGTTGCCACAACCTGGCCAGTACGACTGTGTGTTCCACAACCTGGCCAGTACGACTGTTGCCACAACCTGGCCAGTAAAGACTGTGGTGTTGCCACAACCGGCCAGTACGACTGTGTGTTGCCAAAAACCTGGCCAGTAAAGACTGTGTGGGTTTCCACAACCTGGCTAGTACGACTGTGTATTTCCACAACCTGGCCAGTACGACTGTGTGTGCCACAAAACCCGGCCAGTACGACTATGTGTTGCCACAACCTGGCCAGTACGACTGTGTATTGCCACAACCTGGCCAGTACGACTGTGTGTTGCCACAACCTGGCCAGTACGACTGTGGGTTGCCACAACCTGGCCAGTTACGACTGTGTGTTGCCCCAACCTGCCATACGACTGTGTGTTGCCACAAAACCCGCCATACGACTGTGTGTTGCCACAAACCTGGCCAGTACGACTGGTGGCTGCCACAACCTGGCCAATACGACTGTGTTGCCACAAACCCGGCAATACGACTGTTTTCCCCCAACCCACCCTACACTGTGTACTGCCCAAACCTTGCCAAGGACTGTGGTTGCCCAGCCTGCCAGTACGACGTGTGTTGGGACAACCCTCCAGTACACTGTGTGTTGCCTCAACCGGGCCAGACGCTGTTGCCCCCAAAACCTCCCAGGACGGGTTCCACAACCTGGCCGACGATGTGTGTTGCCACAACCGGCCTTACGACTGTGTGTTCCCACCCCCGGGCCAGTGGGCGTGTGTTGCCAAAACCCTGGCCATGACTGTGTGTTGCCACAACCGGCCATACAACTGTGTGTTGCGACAACCGGCCATAAGACTGTGTGTTAAGTTCCCAACTTTTGTTATGACGTGATTATCAATGTACCACTGAATGCATAGTGCACTATGTACGAGATAAGGGCAGAAAGCCGGTAAGTACTAAATTTGTGTTTTTTCACCACCATATTTGTTGTGAGTGTAAAAAACCCGTTGCTACCCCAGAGTTAATAACATCTCGAAAATCGAAATGACACGATGAAAACAAACCAACCATAGGGGGGATTAAACCCACGGTCAGAGGTTCAAAACTCTGGTTTTGAGACCTCGCCGCGGGTTCAAACCCCGCCCGGGATGGAAATAACCTTTTTTAACCTGTTTGGAAATATTTTTTAAAAAGATATTACGTAGTAATTTAACAGAAACGGAGATAATGTCTTTTTTAAAAGGTCCGGGACTGTTATCAAAACATTTTGTGTCAGAATCGTTGCATTAATCGGCCTGTTGGGCCAGACCCCTGGCAACGATTCTTGATAGAAATCTTGGGGCACTGAAGTGTTTGGAGAAAGTTATCAGAAAAATTATTTTAATTCTCATGTATTTAAACCTATGTGCACAAGATAAGGTCCCCAATTGGAGAAAGTAAAGACACATGTAACATCTGGCTATCTTCTGTAAACGTTTCGCCAACCATGGTTTTTTCAATAAGATTCTAGGCCCAAAATAAAAGCGTAAAAAACTATAACAAAAAAAGGTAATCAGTCCCCTAGCCTCGGAGTTGGTGTGGAGAGCACCGGTTGTAGAGATTCGGGAAAAAAAAGGCAAGAAGACTGAGTTTATTGCGTCAGGTTATGAGGGACAAATTACTCCTTTTGTTATAGTTCTCTGTCTTTTTTTGCCCTAGAATTGATTGTAAAGCCCCCTGGAGGGCGAAACTTAAAATAAAGAACCCTGGTGTTGCACATGTGTTTTTATTTTCATTTGTCGGTATTGTATCCTTTTTTGCAAAATTTTCGCCTGTAGGTTTATAGAGAAAAGAATGCTGAAATGTGGACTGGAGTAACCGGGGGGGACTATCACCAGGGAGACCTGACAGAAGGTGAATTTTCCAATAGCTTTTTTCCGAGGATGCACAAGCTAGCAAAGACAATTTTCAAACTCGAATGGCCCTAAGGATTGCAAAACACTCAAAAATCCCTTGGAAAAAAAGAGAGACTTTTCAGGTGAATCCTTTTAGTCCCCTTATTGAAACATATAAATTTAGAGAGAAATAAAATATAAAAAAAACTAAAAAGAGGTTAAAAAATTAAATTTCTGGAGGAAAAGTTCACAGATGGAGTAGGAGTATATGAAAACGATTTTGATGCCGGCTGTTTAATTTAAAGGGTGGGGTCATCTAGCCCCCGCTACCCCCCCCTCCCTGAAAGGTGAGTGGGGCCCCCAAACAGTAATCACCGACTCACAGCCCCCCAGACAACTGTAAGTACAAGCCTCTGTATTTAGTGGACTTTTTGGTTAAAAAGCTTCACTTTTGCCAAAAATAAATTTAGTCCTTTCAGTCTTGATCTTTTAGATGTTTTAATAATCACCACGTCTTTTGGTATTTTTTACTTATTGGAGAGGATTTTAAAAGGCAGTGGAAAACCGGCCTCTTTCCAGTTGGAAATGAAGATTGGATCACCCCCAACAAAGAGAAGTGTTGAAGGAGACGACTAACGTCCCGAGACGTCACATTTTGGGGATTTCCCTCCTGTTTATATGTACGCCACCGGGGACATCCCTCATCTTTGCAGTGGGAAAAACCCCGGTGCCTCTCATCTGGACTGATTTTAAAGGGCTTAGACTCGTGAAGAACTAGCCGTTGGGTTGTCCCCAAACACCTGTGCCCCCCCCCCCAATCATCAACAACCTTAATCTCACAAGATGTGTAACATAACCAGCACCCAAGTTTAATTATATAATTAGCGTTGAATTAGATATCATTTATTTTTTCATTTTTCATTTTTTTTTTAAAGTGGGATAAATATTTCTATTTAATTTTTTTATTTTAATTTTCAAATAAAAATTGTTTATGTTTTCAGTTTTATTTCTTTTTCTATTTTTAATTTCCCTGGGGAGGACCCACCTGGTAATACGAGTGAAGTTGTTACGGGGCTGAGTAAGCCTTACATTTCGGGAAATAAAAATAATCCCAAGGTTTTCTTTCAGGTATAAAAATAAGATTTGTAAATAGATGAACCCCCTTAAATGTAACCGTCACCTTAAATTGGGGACAAGAAAACCTATACCCCTATTTCCTCTCTCTTTTTTAGACTGGGAAAAACCAAAGAAGTCCCAAAAAGGTCGATAACTATAGTGGTCAAAAAAAAAAACAAAAACTACGGTAAATAGTAGTAGAGCGTAAAGTGTAGTATAAAAAACACTTTTGCAGGTCTTCAAATAACTAGATAGATTTGGGGCCCACAAGTTTTTCAACCGAAAGAAAACAGGGAAAAAGAAACCCATGTTTGTACTCGTCTAATATACTCTCTAAAGATGTTTGTACTGTAAGAAATTTTGGGAAAATTTGTCTCCAAGTGAAAATTATGCCAAAATGTTTTTTCCTTCTGCCATATGTTTTTTAAAGTTGTCGGTTTACTCCATTTTTCCCAGAGACTTGAAGGGGTGCTTTTTTATAAAAAATACACAAAAATCGCTGTACCCCTAATTTATTTAAAATTTTCGGACGAAATTGAGAATGTTGGGTTTAAAGAATTTTGAAGATTTATTTTGAAAGATAAAAAGTGAAAAAAAGTACAGGTTTAATATCTTGTAGTAAGACAAAACCTCATAAAAGATCTTACAAATGAAAAACTAAAGAGAAATAATTTCTAAACAACTAAATATTTTTCTTTTAATTAAAATCCAACTTTTTTCACCCTTTTTAAAACCCGAAACGAAAAATATCTCGGTCAATAACAAAAACAAAAAATTTGGAGGTCGCTGCTGCCCTGGGCCCGTGCACCTCTGGTCAAAAGTCTTGAGCGTGTTTTTTTGTAGTGCGTGAGATGGAAATTTTGCAATTTTACAACATAATATTGGTTGTGTAACCGTAATTTTTAGAAATGATAACAAATTTTTTGTAGTACACTATGTTAGGGTTTTGGTGTGATTTTTGGGGTTTGATACGCTCATGTTTTTGAAGGGAAAGTGACGTCCTGTGTTTGTGAGTTACTGTTTTCTAATTTGGTGAGTCATGTTGGGAAGTGTGTTTAGTAACTTCATGTTCCTAGTTTTTAAAATGTCAAAAAGTAACTACCGAAGTGTCAATAAAAATTGAGTTTTATGGGTGCTTTTGTGTGTGTACTCACCTATTTGGGTTGCAGGGGTCGGTCTTGCTTGGCCCCGCCTTTCACTGGGTTTTAAGGTCCCTCCCCGCCCATGAGCTTTTTCAAACCCCTCTTAAAAATAGTAGGTTTTCCCGCCTCCAACGTCCTTTTTAGTATTCCACGCTGGAATACTCTAGACTGAAGAAATACTTTAAATCCCTTTTTACTCAGGGCCCCCCAATTCCAATTGTGACCCCCTTTTTTCTGTGTCCCCTCCCGGAACATCCGCTTTGTCCCCCTTGTCTATTCGGCGCGAATTTATATGTTGTTACATGCTCCCCTAACCCTCCGTTCCGTGTCGTCAGGCCGATTTCCCTTAACCTTTTTCATGGACTCCCCTAGCTCGGAAAATAACCTTGGCAAACCTTCGCCTTTTTTTCTAATTTCTTGACGTGCTTTTCAATTCGGTTCCAAACAGGTGCGCAACTCAGTATGGGGCCCGGTTACCGGGGGTTAGTGTTTGAACGATTCCTTTTAAGGTTCGGAACGCTATCCGTAGGTTTGCCAGGGGCCCCTATGCTGCAGCGTTTTTAGTTGGTCTTCCGGGGAACTGCTCGGGGTTTAAAACACCCCCAGATCTTTTCCCTTTCTAGGATTCAGTCTTTGCCCCTAACCCATACTCTTTTTCGGTCTTCTGTGCCCTTTCCCCATTTTTTATGATTTTTCATTTGCCCGGGGTTAATTCGAGAAGCCCGTTCCTGGGCCCGGGGTCCCCTCTGTCCCCGGGCTCTTTGAAGTCCTGCCCGATCTCATTGATTTAATTTCCCCATTTAATTCAATCATCTCTAACAGGGACACTTTAGTCTAACCCTTCCATCATGTCCACAATCCAAAATAGCCTGGGCCCAGGGCCGACCCCCGTGGGACCCCGCCGTCACAGGGCCCACTGGATACTCATCACGACCCTGACCGTTGTTGCCTCCCCGTCAGGGATTCTCTGATCCATTTTCTGCCCTTCCTGTTATATGGCCCGTGCTCTAGCTTCTGCACTAAATTTTTTGTGGGGAAAGTGCCAAAGGCCTTCTTTGCGTCCAAGAAGAGCAATCAACCCACCCCTCTCCTCCTGTCTTACTTTGTTACTTTTTCAAAAACTCCAGAAGGGTTTTTGTGACACGGATTTGTTTCCATGTCCGGTGGTTGGCTTTTATATGTGTTCTTTTCCCCGGGTGCCCCCCATCTCCTCCTGAAATCTTCCCATAACTTTGCATTAAACTCTGAACAGGTCTTGTTTAGTGTCTTTTTTTTCCCCTTTTTTTTTAAAAATGGGAACAAATTTTGAAAGTTTCCCATACCTCGGGTAGTTCCCCAGTTTCCGGGGATGTGTTAAAGATGTGGTAAGTGGCCCCACGCTTTCCCCCGCTCCCTCTCAAAGGCCCCCAGGGAAGATGTCCGGTCCCATTGCCTTTGGGGTTCGTGCCCCTTAGCATTCTTCACCCCCCCTCATTTTATGTTGTCACCCCAACACTTGTTGGTATTTCCTTGTGGTGCCCCCCCTTGTTCTGCCCCCCCAGATGTCTTCCTTTTCCCACTTAAATATTTCCTTAAATCTCTTTGAGCCCCCCACATACTTCTTGAATTTTCTTGTGATTTTCCCCACCTTTTTTCCTCACCCTTATCCCGGGTTTGTGTTGTTTCCCCTAATTTGGCTATACAGCATTTCGGGCAACTTGACTTTCGATGCTATACGTTTTGTACTGTGGGGCCTTCCTCCTTCCCTTTGTACTTTTTTGGTCTTTACTAATTCCTTATTTTCCGGGGCCCTTTTCCCTCCAAAATTTTTTCCATTTTGGGTTTGCACTTAGTTTTTGCCCCCCCTAACCTTGGGAAACCACAAACTCGCTTTGGTTTTCCTATTTTTCTGTTTTCCTTGGAACAAACCTTCCCCTGCCCCCTTGCACTTTGTTGTTAATAATTCCCTCATCTCGTTTACTGTTTTCACCCGTTTCTCTGTCCCCCCTGACCTCCCGCGGAAGTTCTTCCTGTGTAATACCCCCTTTTAAAGTTTTGGCTTTTCCCCTTTAATTCCGTTCCGTGGTGTGGGTGTGTGTGTGGGTGTGTGTGTGTGTGTGTTGTGTGTGGTGTGCGTGGTGTGGTGTGGTGTGTGTACTCACCTAGTTGTACTCCCTAGTTGTGGTTGCGGGGTCGAAAAAGCTCTTTGGCCCCCCTTCTTCATGGTCGCTACTAGGTCATCTTCCCGTCCACGGCTTTATCAACCTTTCTTAAGCTTTATGGGTCCTGCCCCCCACTACATCACTTCCCGAAAATCCCCTTTGAAAATTTTGTGATGAAAAAATACTTCTAAATCCCTGTGATTATCGATTTAAAAATCCAACTGTACCCTTGTTGCGTGACATCTTTGGGAACTTGTCTCGTCCACCTTGTCGTTCTCTCAGTATTTTATATGTCGTTATCATATCCCCCTATTCTCCTGTCCCCCAGGTTGCCAGGTCATTTCCCCTTTAAAAAAGGTATTACATTTAGAATCACGTTGCAAACTTGTGACATTAGGTAGGCCTCTGTTAGAAAAAGAAGAAATTTGTGAAATAAAATTAAAACCCTTTATAACCCCAAGTTTGAGTATCTTCCCTAACAGTGAAACATTTTCTCGTCAGCGCCCCGGGGGAGGGATTGGTTACCGTGATGTGTTTGCCACTGTTGGTTATTGTCACTGTCGCACCCCTGGAGCACTGTGCTACCCTGGTAGTGTTCCCCGATCTTTCATCATCTTCACGCTGATGCTTGGGTGTAAAAGAAGAATTGGCATTAAACACATATTGGAACCCATTTGTTGAAGGACAACGGCGGTTTTCCCCTGGTTTCGTATTGTCAGCTAGGTATTTCGAAAAATTTTTTTTTTTTGCAAATAAAAATAAAAACATACCCGGCATTTTTCTCCCCCACTTACTGTATACATTTTTAACTCTCATTTCAAAAAAGCTGAGGCTGTGGACCAACAAATTTATCCCCATTGATTTTTGCTTCATTGACCCCCGAGGTACTGTAATGCTGCCCCAGTGAAAGGATTGTAACAATACCCGCTCGAGTTTCAAGTAGCGATACTGACATTTTTTGTTTTAAGGTTCATTTAATGTCGGGTGGGTATCCCTTTTTTAGTAATAGAAGTCCTCGTCCGGATATCCCCTCACATAGAAAAAAGCAAAAATTAGGTAGCCTCGCTGCAGTACATGGAAAATAGCACAATTCAAGTGCCCCAAGCTTCCATTGATATTGTTGAGTTCATGCAGTTCAAAAAGTACCTTATTTTTCATGTATTCCCTTAAATTTGTCTGCATAATAATGGAATGTGGAAAAATTTTGCCGCATAAAACAAGCGCTTTTTGAAGATGAATCAAAAAATTCTTCATTAATCAGGATTATGAATAAAACTTACTTGCCAGCGACCATCGATGTCGTGACGGCTAGAGGTCCCCTTCCTGAGAAGCATGGAATGAAATCTTTTTAAGGTCACGAAACGTAAAACTAAATCACCGGGGAGATTTCACTTTACAGTTGGATCCAAAATTTTGTCAGTCTTTCTCTGTGAAGTTTATACTCTGGTTTTAAAGGGGATTAATATATGGCAGTTTGACACATATCATTTTATGAAAATTTGGGTTTGTGAATTTAGACTGACAAATTTCACAGGATCCCCATCCTTTCCTCCTGTGACTCAAGGGAAATGATTTGGGGGGTTTAGAAAGGGACGTCCTTGGCAATGAAGTACTAAGTTTAGCAAGGGCTTATTTTGGATATATACGTCCCTTATTTTTCTCTTGCAAATAAAATTCTTGCTGGGGTACCCAAAGGGGAAAATAAAATTACTTTCTGTTCTGTTGGTCCCCCCCCAAACCCCGGCACTATCAAAAGATAGATTTTCTATTCCGATACAACGTTATCCAGCGTGGGGCCCACGTGGGGCCCCCCGGAGGAGCCCCGCGTGGGGCCCAGCTGGGGCCCAAAAGGGGAACCCGCGGGGAGCCCAGCGTAGGGGCCCGCTCTTATCTGATCCCATTTTAAAGCCAAAATGTAGGGATAGCTTTCTTAATCACAGCAGGAGAAAAGCCTTCTGAGACATAACTGTTCATCAGTTTAAAGGGCATCTTTTCAAAATTTAACTAAAAAAGTAAACATCCAAAGCAAATACTAAACTGAGTTTCAGAGGCGAGCACTGCATGACTTACGACTGACAGGCGAGCACTGCATGACTTACGACTGACAGGCGAGCACTGCATGACTTACGACTGACAGGCGAGCACTGCATGACTTACGACTTGCCTTAAAAACAAACGGTGCCCAAATCAAAGTAAGTTTCACAACTGGTGGTCCAGTCAGCACAAGTCTGTCACCATCAGCACCTCCATAAAAATAAGACGAAACTTGAAAAAGACAACAGCTGCTGATGAGAAACAGTAGAAATTTCAAGTATTGTTTTAAAACTCACACAATGTGAAATTATTTAAAATTACACAATGTGTGATTATATTCACCATCCTGCCTTCCCACATAGTTGTGGAAAAGATATATGAGAGATGTTAGTAGAGTTATAAATGTACTTAATCATAGGTAATGTTATGGTAGCTATAGTATTGAATTAAGTTATAATATGCAAGAAAGGCGGTAAAGATTTGTCCAAAAATTTGGGTCTTAGACATTGTTGCTTGATGTCACTTGTGATCTTAGAGACGTGTGATGTCGCTGTACTTTGGTCAGAAGACAATATATATAAAGCAAGCCATCATGTAGACCAGATGTTAGTGTAAACACAACTTCATTAACATATTATGTTAAAACTCTGTACACACACACACACACACACACACACACACACACACACACACACACACACACATCTGCGACCTTCACATTCATTTACGAAACAAGAGAAACAGAGATTATTATATTTTTTTTAAAGTTTTCATGGAGGAGATTTAGAGATTCGCATTTGACACTCATACACAATATGTGACACTCATACACAATATGTGACACTCATACACAATATGTGACACTCATACACAATATGTGACACTCATACACAATATGTGACACTCATACACAATATGTGACACTCACACACAGTCAGTGGCACTCATACACATTACGTAAACATTGCACTTAAATTTTTACAAAATAACATGTACACATGACACACATACACAATAACACATAAGCATTACATTCATTTTATTCATACATAAGAATATTATACATGACACAGTCCTTCACTAGTGTCACAAACGAGTCACAAACATGTTTCACAAACAATGTCGTCAAAATATCGTAAACTAGCGTATAAACGAATGTAAAAAAACAATATATTGATGTTTGTGCGCTTGTTAGCCTTTCAAAGACAAAAAAATGACCAAAAAATAAAAAAAAAGAAAACAGTGAATATTTAAAAAAC
>NW_026505789.1:0-5000 GCF_026875155.1 Cherax quadricarinatus
CGTGGAATAGCCTAGAAAGTGACGGTAGTGGAGGCGGGAACCATACATAGTTTTAAGGCGAGGTCAAATAAGCTCATGGGGCAGGGAGAGAGTGGACCTAGTAGGCAATCAGTAAGAGGCGGGGCCAGGAGCTATGAATCGAACCCCTGCAACCAAAATAGGTGAGTACACACACACACCACACATATCATGTGGTAGTTCGATACGCGTGGATTAGGGTAGAAAAAAAAAAATACTCACGTAGGCTGTTATACGTATAATACTGTTATGTGGACAGAGCCCGCAGCCGTTACCTATCTCCTTGGCTACACTCTAAAACTGGCTAGGCGGCGGCCAGTACCGCCCGTAGTGGTGTTTTGAAATATTATCACTCCCAAGCCCCACAATAATGAAGACCGTGACTCAAGACGTTTGGGTCGTTGAGTCAACGGACGGTTACTGGTAACTGGTTACTATACTGAGAACTGGTAACTGGTTACTACTACTTAGAGCTCGGCGACGCTAACGTAAAGCGTGCCCGACATACAACTAATCACTAGAGATGGCAGGTATACGGCTTGGGCTGATTTCTATACAATGTCAAAGTACACAACCATGAAAACATTATAAATACATAAGTAGAAACATTGGGAATGAAAGCTTACGTAACTAAACTGTAATGCAATACGAGGTATAGCTATAGTACAACTTAAAACTCACAAATATCAACGAACTCAACATTGAGATTACAAGTGATAAAAACAAAAATTTTTATGATCGATCGATCTGTATGTCGTGTGATCTCGGATTCCTGAGGGAAGGATAATATATACAAAGAAGAGTGGTTTTAAACAGAAAAGGCAGATCGGTGTCACGCAAATCTAGACTGTTAACTCAACTTCAAATGCGGAGAGAACATGAAACACAAAAAAAAAAAAATTTCTATGAATACTGATAATTGATCTGAAATTATTCATCTATACAGGTTTATTTACATTTTAACCCCAACCTGCTAGGGCGAGATTTGACAATGCAGAATGGGTGTCTCTCTTGGGAGGGGTATCAAATACCTGTAGCATTGGTTCTAACTCATGCTGTATTTGAGGCAACTCTAATTGGAAGTTACAAATGATACTTGAGATATCTCAATACCTGTCGTGTACGTAGGGAAATAACGACATTCAGTTGATGCGTGCTGACTGAGTTATCAGAGGAAGAGAGTACAGGATCAGAAGGATTTTCAGAGTCTGTCACATTAGTCTGGGTTTGAACTATCATTATCATCACATAACTAACTTCATATGAATCCAATGCGATTCCTTATACTGACCAGTACTAATCTCTCTAACCTAATCTTAATTACCAGTGATATGTTCCAACTACGCGATAAGGACCAAACAAACTGTTTGATCAACTTAGCATTGCAGACGTTTGTTAAAATTAGTCCAGCATAACTCTCGAACCTACCTTGTGATTTTGATGGCTTTAACTCGAGTATTTTGCGACTCTTGTAAAGTTCAGCTGTTGAATTTATGAAGTGTTTCACGGATTCTCAAAAAACACATTGAGCTACGCTGGTAACGAGTTGCTGCGAAATCATCAGGGTTGGTAATTTGGGTTTCTGATCGGATTAGAATATAACAACACACATAAGGCAAACGTTTTAACTACACCATACAATGCGATAATGGATTGTCACCTATAGAAACATTGTAAGAGAAATTATAGCACACTGCAAACATCAGGTATCAACTTCATTCCCAAGTTTCACTGTTGGGATTGATAGTGCTCTCAACATCAAGTACTTTCTTATTGTTCGTTCCCGGCTAACCATTGCTGGCAGGATGATGAGGAACAATGGTGGATTTTATTGATCTATTGTACAAGGTACACAAATTTTCAAGAATTTCATTACAGAATTCACCTCCCATTATCTGTTTACTTAGTGGACTTAGGGGTGGTTATGCACTGCCAGAAATGCGTTCCTTTAAACGCTTTAGCTACTGTCTCGGCAGTCTTATACTGCAAATAGGAACTAAACTCGCAATATCTGGTGAAATGGTCTACCATAACACACAGATGTTTTGTTACCTTTGGAAGGGAACATAGGAAATTAGTTAACAAATCTAGCGCAACTCATTCCCCCAAGGTTCGCTAGTAGTTGGGATACACTTGGATTGTATTAGGACCATTAGCATTATGCCTAATGTTGCATGCAGACACTACATTTCCTGAAAACCAAACCAGAAATATCATTGCCCATTCGAGGTCCAAAAGTATTTCAATCTGGCTTGTTTTAACTGAACGTATCCATTACCAGGGGTGTGCAACACTGGTACATCGTGAACTAGCTGTAAGGCTACATTCAATATGACTGTGAATTACTAAACTGTATACTCTTCTGCTTGGAGTACCCCAACTCGGCTGTTCGATACAGTAATTCTTGGTTCATGGAAAGTCACGATGGGAGCTGGTGCTTCAACAGTCAAATTAAGATCCTTCCTGAGCAGGAATCGAATCACACCAGACCACATGGGATCTGTTCTTTCTTACTGGATGAATGAACAACTCGGTGAAGTGATACTCCCCCCGGTTTGAAAAATTAACGCTATAACACGCAATAAGCAAGGGAGAACGAATCTACTATCTACTACAAGCACAATGAACAAGGTGAACAATGCTGATATCTGAGTCGCACCAGTGACACTAGGTATCAACTATAAAGAAACTACACTTACAAACTTTAACAACGTGGAAAGTTCTCGAGACATAACTTCGTTACGAATGCACTGATTAACTGTCAACTAGGATGGATCACCATCTGAAACACAAGGGGAACAACAACAACACTCAAGTGACACACTAGCACTGAAACGTCTTTCTGCACGGCTTTGGTGGCATCACAAGAGATGGCATAACTCGTTGCAAGTAAAGTTCTTTCAAGCGTCCCCCTGGGAAGGAACGAATACTGAACAAGTCGCCATCGCAAGGATAGTAGCACTATCCTGCGGTGCAAGATATTGTGGCCTTGAGTCCAGACAGGAGACAGTATTACTAGAGCCTTACCGCTCGGCTACGTTAATAAGTATTCCCGGATCTATAGGAACTTAACTGAACTTCACTTTCCGCAGCACTTTATAAATCTCAGATACAAGCTGTGAGAACAAACACATTGCTCGAGGGCTAGGTATTGTCTGTCAGTCAGTAAGGGAAAGTGAGGACTGAATGACAGGAGCAGCAATATGCCTGAGAGGTCCTGAGTGTCCGCATTCACTAAATATCACTTGACGGTATGCGAGACATAATGGCAAAGTAGCAGCACGAGAGAAACAAATAAGGCAAAAATAAATGAACAATAAAATGATATAAAATTCTAGAATTGAAATGAAAAGATATACAACATTAATTCTGCAGAATAATGTCTAAATTACACTGCAAAGGAAGGAAAACTCATTAAAGGACTATTGACCAAGAAAAAAAAAATTTACATTGAAATATACAATAAAAAATTACTGGAGACTGAATTTAAAGCAAAATGACTGTCTTTAACTCATTGCAATAAAAATTAATTAATAAATTATTTAAATAATCAATGTGAAAGTGTAAAATAAAATTATTAAATTGTTAACTTGGGAATTTTAAAATATTTTCTAAGAATGCATAGACCAAAATTAAAATATAATTCATAAGATATCAATAAAAGAAAATAAATTCACTGCAGAACAAGGTTCAAAAATAATTATATGTGTGGGGGGGGGGGGGGGGGGGGGGTCTTCAGAACAATGCAACAAAATAAATGTAAAATAATCACTGCCAGTAAATAAGTGTCACTGGGGAAAAACTCAGGTAAAATAATGAATTAAAATATGAAGACCAAAAAGAAAATAAACTGCTGAACACTTTAACTCTTAATTGTAAATTAGACAAAACAATTTTACTCAAACAGAGTAAGATAAAACACTTTACGTTAAAAGTAATTGAAATTGCAATCAAGAGTGAATTTGTTCAAGAATTATTAAAAATTATAACACAGGAACAAAACAGTGATATAACACTTACAGTGACGGGCACCAACAGTATTAATTTATTCTTACACAACAAATTCCTGGCTGTGACTGATACAACAAAAATCTTGCTGTGACTGATACAAACAAAATCTTAGCTGTGACTGAGACGACAAAAATCTGATGGCAAAATAATGGTACACAGTCCTGCGAAAAAATTAGAGAATGAACACTGCTGGCATACGAAAAAAAAAAAGACACACATAGCAATAAATGGATAATTTGGTACTACTGGGGGTGAATATCACTGCATGAAAACAATGATTATTACTGGAGAATATAACGCTGAAAGAATCACAATAAAAAAAAATGAATCACTTCACACAGGGTTGACATGACTGGTACAACTACAACTCAATAATACTTACGTAGAGACAGGGAGTTAGCATAAGAAAAAACACAGAAAAAAAATATTAATAAATAAAAACACTGAAAAATATTGTTAAAAATACTGAGTAAAAGAATACTGCGTTTACACTGAAAAACACAAGGTTTAGAGTACACAAACAATTTACTATAAATATCGTCACACACGCAAATGTCTTTAAATGCAAGAAAAATTGTCTCAAGAAAATTATCCACTGAAGTCGGGAGTTAGAAGACGGGCGGTGAGTACGGTGGTGGGGCGGGGGTAGAGTGTCCAGCGCGTGGGGCTGACGTCACCGACACCTGTTGTCGTGAAGAAATGTGCGTTCTAGATGAACTCACAAACTGCTTTATCTCGTGGCACCAGCTACAATCTCTTGACCAATTATGTGAGCCAAAACAGTACTAGACCCGTACAAGGGTGCAAACAACCACAGGTGATGGGTGGATGGCTGGTGTGGTTGATGGTGGGTGTGACTTCTCGCTGGGGTACTGCGCGCACCCAAACGCCCGGGTGGGGGAGAAGAGTGGTGGGGGGGGAACGCTGGGGGTCCGCCTGCGGCACCCCACTCACCCTCACGAAGATGGCTA
>NW_026505789.1:10000-24935 GCF_026875155.1 Cherax quadricarinatus
GGAAAACCCGAAAAGTTTCCCTTTTTGTTTTCTTCCAAAGTTTTAAGATATAAGATAAGATTTTGTTGGAAAATTTTTAAAACGGACAGCCCCCAAAAAGGTTTTTCACAAAAAAAAGAAATAAGGGTATCGAGATGTTAACTTATTTATGTGTTTAATCTTTTTCCCCCAGGTTTCCACCCACCAGTGCTATAACACAGCCCGGTCCTTTTCCTGGGGACAGGCACTGTAAGGATAACCCTATAAATTGTTGTCCACCCCCCAACCCCCGACACCCCCCTCCTTGTGTGAAGATTTTCCAACCACCCGGCCACCGGGTGTTCACTTTTTGTGAATTTTTGTTTCAAGAATTTGGAAATTGTCTTTCCAACCTTTAACCTTTAGATTTTATAATTTTTATCCCCCCAATTCCTGGGTAAGTGATAGTGATATTTTTAAAAAAGAATTAAAAGATTTTATACATTTTTCCCAAGGACCAAAACTCGAATTAACAAATTTGGTTAAATAAAGTTTTTAAGTCTTCCAAAGGGTTAAATTGAAAAATTTTTGGTTTTAACCAATTAGCCACCCTACCCAAAAGCAGGCGTTTTTGGGATGCTATTTTTTCCCATTTCTAATTTCCCAACGAAAAAAAAATATATTCTTGGTGAAAAAAATGTAAAAAACTTCGAAAATTTTAACCCAAATTTAAACCGTGCCTTCTTTTAAAAAAAGTCGGGAGTTTCAAAGGGGTTCCTTTTGGTACCAAAATTATTAATTTTAATTAGGTAAAGAAAAAAATAAAAACTTTACCGAGAAAATTTGGGTTAATTTTAAACGAAGGTATGAATAATTGGACTTTACCTTTTCCACACTTAATAAATATAATTTAAGTAAAAAATAATTTAAAAAAATATTATAAAATTTTATAAAAGTCGTGCCGAATAGGAAAAAACTTGCGATTTTGGCTTAAATAGCAACGTCTTCTTCCCGAAAAAGGGACAAGGAAAATTTGTGTATGCAATAATTTCAAAAAAATTCAATTCTAACCAAAAAAAAAATATTTCATTGTGTTTTTTATATTAAATTATTGTAAACAATCTAAAATATATTTTAGGGTTTAGGCTAAAATTAAATTGTCTTTTATAATAAGGTAGGTAAGTTTTCAAAGGGTTCTTTTGGTCAAAATTAAAAATTTTTACATTAACCTTAATAAAAAATATATTTTATAAAGTATAAAAAAAATTTTTAGAAAGACTTAATTTTAAAGAGTTCTTGCTAATTGACCCAATTTTACCTATTTGGCACGAATATATAAAAATTTTATATATATAATATATATAATATATATATATAATATATATATATATATATTATATAATTTTTATATATAGTGTGTTTTTTATATAGGACAACATAGCACACAGTGTGCAGAAGCAGGTGGGCACAAACCCAAATAGTATCACCACCCCATCTATCGTACATAGGCGAATCAAAGCATGCGACATTTCATTAAGAATTTTAATGGTTTTTTTGCCCTCGTTGAATAATTAACCAACCCTTCACTTTCTTTTGTCTCATTGCTCGTCTGTTATATTTCATATTCCCAGAATATTTCTGTTTGGGAGACTCACGTTTCACTTTGTGTATTTTGGAGGGAGGGTCTGCCCGATTATGCACTGGGAAATGGAGTACACCGCGGAGAATATATTCATTAATTTTATATGAAGTGTATATACAACGAGGGGTGTATATTGACGTGTATGCATTAAGCAGTGTGTATAAAAGGGAAACGGTGTTAATACTGTGTATCATGTAGTATAGTGTAGCAACACGGGGTTTTTGGTGTGTTTCCACTGGGGTGTAACTTACTACATGTAAAAATAGTGTAGCAACACTCCCTGGTGTACCACTGTGTAACATCAATATAGAATAGTGTAGCAACACTGCTGGTTTTTCCCACTGTGTAACTATCATTAGAATAGTGTAGCAACACTGCGGGTGTTCCACTGTGTAACATCATATAGAATATGTAGAAAACACTGCTGGTGTTTCCACGTGTAACATCATATAGAAATAGTGTAGCAACACTGCTGGTGTTCCCACTGTGTAACTACCCATATAGAATAGTGTAGCAACACTGCTGGTGTTACCACTGTGTAACTATCATATAAAATAGTGTAGCAACACTGCGGGTGTTACCAAACTGTGTAACTATCATATAGAATATGTAGAAACCCACTGCTGGTGTTCCCACTGTGTAACTATCATATAGAAAAGTGTAGCAACACACTGCTGGTGTTACCACTGTGTTAACTATCATATAAAAATAGTGTAGCAACCACTGCTGGTGTTCCCACTGTGAAACTATCATATAGAATAGTGTAGCAAATAACTCTCTCCTCCCCTCCCCTCTCTCTCTCCTTCTCTCCTCTCCCTCTCCCCCCATCTCTCTCTCTTCTTTCTCTCTTTCTCTCTTTCTTTCTCCATCCTTTTAATTGTCATCTATCTCCCTCTATCTTTCTCCCCTTCCATCCTTTCCTCTTCCTTTCAATCGCCATTCATCTTCCTCTATCTTCCCCCCCCTCTCTCCCTCTTTTTTGCTCTCTACACTGCTTGTGTTGTTTGCCAGGGGAAGTTACTTTAATTTGGAAAGCAAAGGGAAATGGAGACAGGAAGAGAGGAACAAGAATGACTTCCGACGTGAGTTTGAACGCAGGATCTTTAAATGTTTGAGGAAGTAGGAGGGGGAAAGAGGGGAAACGCAGAGAGGGAGTAAAGGGAAGAGAGAGAGAGAGAGAGAACGGGGGATTTTCTCTATACATGAGTCGTTGTTATAAGAGAGGAAATAGAGAATAAAAACATTACGTTACTACTACTGTTAGTATAACTATTACTACAACTGATACTACTACTATTACTACTACTGTCACTGCTACTATTTGTTGCTGCTACTATTACTGCTTCTACTATTACTATCACTGCTTTTACTACTATATACTGTGTATACTTATTGTAGGGTACATTGACTTTACAGTTTCTTCTGACTGTTCTGCTGATCCCGTGTTCTTTACAGGCTCCCCCACACACACACACACACACACACACACCACACACACACACAAAACCACACAGGAGCTGTAAATCGACCCTTGCAACCACAGCTAGGTGAGTACACATACACACATAGGATAGATCAGAAGTGTCCTTGTTTGCAGATGATGTGAAGTTAATGAGAAGAATCAAATCGGATGGGGATCAGGCAGGACTACAAAGAGACCTGGACAGACAAACAAGCCTGGTCCAGCAACTGGCTCCTTGAATTTAATCCTGCCAAATGCAAAGTCATGAAGATTGGGGAAGGGCAAAGAAGACCGCAGACACAATATTTTTTAAAGATGGCCAAAGACTGCAAACGTTCACTCAAGGAAAAGATCTGGGGTGAGTATAACACCGAGCATATCTCCTGAGCACACATCAATCAGATAACTGCTGCAGCATACGGGGCCTGGCAAACCTACGGATAGCGTTCCGATACCTCAGTAAGGATTCGTTTAAGACTCTATACCCCAAATCTACGTCAGGCCCATACTGGAGTAATGCAGCACCAGTTGGAATTCACACCTAGTCAAGCACGTCAAGAAATTAGAGAAAGGTGCCAAGGTTTGCAACAAAATAGTCCCAGAGCTACGGGGATTGTCCTACGAAAAAGGTTGAGGGAAAATTGGACTGACGACACTGGAGGACAGGAGGGTCAGGGAGACATGAAAACGACATATAAAATACTGCACGGAATAGACAAGGTGGAAAAAGAAGGGATGTTCCAGAGAGGGGACACAGACACAAGAGGTCACAATTGGAATTGAAGACTCATATGAATCAAAGGGATGTTGGGAAAATATTTCTTCAGTCATAAGTAGTCAGGCCGGGGAAAATAGCCTAGAAAGTGACGAAAGTGGAGGCGGGAACCATACATATTTTTAAAAGGCGAGGTATGATAGAGCCCCATGGGGCAGGGAGAGAGAGGACCAAGTACAATCAGTGAAGAGGGGGGGGCCCCAGAGCTATGAATCGAACCCCTGCAACCACAAATAGGTGAGTACACACACACACACACATATCATGTGGGAGTTCGAACGTTGGATTAGGGTAGAAATACTCACGTAGGCTGTTATACGTATAATTACTGTATGTGGACAGAGCCCGCAGCCGTTCCCTATCTCCTTGGCTAAAACTCGTAAAACTGGCTAGGCGGTGGCCAGTACCCCGTAGTGGGTGTTTTTGAAATATTCAGCTCAGCACAATATAAGACCGTGACTCAAGACGGTTGGT
Source organism: Cherax quadricarinatus (assembly GCF_026875155.1). Taxonomy (NCBI): domain Eukaryota; kingdom Metazoa; phylum Arthropoda; class Malacostraca; order Decapoda; family Parastacidae; genus Cherax; species Cherax quadricarinatus. The sequence goes on from NW_026505789.1 coordinate 14,312, forward strand.
CGTTGAGTCAACGGAGGGTTTTACTGGTAACTGGTTACTACTGAGACTGGTAACTGGTTACTACTCTGAGAGTCGGCGACGCTAACGTATGTCGTCCCGACATACAACTAATACAACTAGAGATGGCAGGTATACGGCTTGGGCTGATTCTATACAATGTCAAAGTACACAACATGAAACATTATAAATAATAATTAGAACATTGGGAATGAAAGCTTACGTAACTGAAACGTAATGCAATAACGAGGTATACTATGTACAACTTAAAACTCAACAAATTTAACAAAAGAACTCTAACATTGAGATTACAAGTGATAAAAACAAAAATTTTGATCGATCGATCTGTATTCGTGTGATCTACGGATCTGAGGAAGGAATAATTACAAAGAAAGAGTGTTTAACAGAAAGGCAGATTCGGTGAACCGCAAATCTAGACGTTAACTCTCAGAATGCGGAGAGAACATGAACACAAAAAAAAAAATTCTTGAATACTGATAAGTTGATACTGTAATTATTCATCTATACAGGTTATTTACATTTAACCCCACTCTGCTAGGGTGGATTGACATATGCAGAATGGGTGTCCTCTCTGGGAGGATCAAATTCTGTAGCATTGGCTAACTCATGCTGTATTTGAGCAAATCTGAATTGGAAGTTACAAATGATACTTGAGGATTCTCAATACCTGTCGTGTACGTAGGGAATAACGACATTCAGGGTTTATCGTCTGACTGAGTATCAAGGGAAGAAGTAAAAGGATCAGAAGGATTGTCAGAGTCTGTCACATTAGTCTGGGTTGGAACATCATTATCATCACATACTAACTTCATATGATCCAAATGCGATCTTTATACTGACCATTTCTAATCTCTTCTAACCCTTTTACTTATTTTCCATGATATGTTCAACACGCGATAAGGACCAACAAACTTTTTATCAAGCTTTGGCATTGGGAGACGTTTTGTTAAAATTAGTCACATAACTCTCGAACCTACTTTGATTTTGGATGGCTTTACTCGAGTATTTGCGACCTTGTAAATTCCCGCTGTTGATTTTTGAAGTGTTTCAAAGGATTCTTCTAAAAAAAACTTTGAGCTAAGCTGGTACGATTTTTCTGCGAAATCATCAGGGTTGTAATTTGGTTTCGGATTAGAATATAAACAACTCATAAGGCAAACGTTTATCTACACCATACAATGCATAATGTGGGGTGTCACCTATAGAAACATTGTAAGCAGAATTTATAGCACACTGCACATCAGGTATAACTTTATCCCAAGTTTTTACTGTTGGGATTGATAGTGGCTCTCAAGACATCAAGTACTTTCTTATTGGTTCGTCCGCTAACCCATTGCTGGCAGGATGATGAGGAAAAAATGGTGGATTTAGTGATCTTGTACAAGGTACACAAATTTTCAAGAATTTCATTACAGAATTCACCTCCATTATCTGATACAGGGACTTAGGGGTGGTATGCCTGCAGATAATGCGTTCTTTAAACGCTTTAGCTACTGTCTCGGCAGTCTTATCTGCAATAGGAACTAACTCGCAATATCTGGTGAAATGGTCTACCATAACACACAGATGTTTGTTACCTTGGAGGGAACATTGGAAATTAGTTAACAAATCTAGCGCAAACTCTTTTCCCAAGGTTCGCTAGTATTGGATACACTTGGATTGGATTAGGACCATTTAGCATTGCCTTATGTTTTCATGCAGACACTACATTTCCTAACATACTCAGAATATCAGTTGCCATTCGAGGCCAAAAGTATTTCAATCTGGCTTGTTTTACTGAACGATCCATACCAGGGTGTGCAACACCTGGTACATCGTGAACTAGCTGTAAGGCTACATTCACTAGTGACTGTGGAATTACTAACTGGGATACTCTTCTGCTTGGAGTACCCATACGGCTGTTCGATACAGTAATTCTTGGGTTCATGAGAAAGTCACTGATGGAGCTGGTGGTTTCACAGTCAGAATAAGATCTTCCTGGAGCAGGAATCGAATCACACCAGACCACATGGGATCTGTTCTTCTTACTGGAGGAATGAACAACTCGGGGAAGTGGATACTCCCCCGGTTGAAAATTAACGCTATAACACGCAATATAGCAAGGAGAACGAATCTACTATCTACTACAAGCACAATGAACACGGTGAACAATGCTGATATACTGAGTCGCACATTGGGCACGAGGTATCAACTATTTAAAAAAACTACACTTACAAACTTTAACAACGTGGAGTTACTCGAGAAATAACTTCTTTTCAATGCACTGATTACTGTCAACTAGGATGGTGATCACAATCGAAACACAAGGGACAACAAACACATCAAGTTTAGCACACTAGCCACAGAAACGTCTTTCTGCACGGCTTGTGGCATCAGCAAGAGATTTGGGATAACTCTTGCAAGTAAAGTTCTTCTCAAAGCGTCCCCTGGGAAGGAAAAGAATACTTGAACAAGTCGCCATCGCAAAGGGTATAGCACTATCCTGCGTGCATGATATTGTGGCGGAGCCAGACAGGAGGACAGTATTCTAGTGCCTGACCGCTCGGCTACGTTAATAAGTAAAATTTACGGATCTATAGGAACTTAATCTGAACTTCACATTTTCGCAGCACTTTAACAAATCTCAGAACAAGCTTTTGAGAACAAACACATTGCTCGAGGGCTAGGTATTGTCTGTCAGTCAGTAAGGGAATGTGAGGACTGATGACAGGAGCACAATAGCCTGAGAGGTCTGAGTGTCGACATTCACTAAAATATCACTTTACGGTATGGGGAGACATAATGGCAAAGTGCACGAGAACAAATAAGGCAAAAATAATGAACAATAAAATGATATAAAATTCCCAGAATTGAAATGAAAAGATATCAACTAAATTTTGCAGAATAATGTCTAAATTTCACTGCAAGAGGAAGGAAAACTCAATTTAAAGGACTATTGACCAAGAAAAAAAAAATTTACATTGAAATATACAAGTAAAAATATTACTGGAGACTGAATTAAATGCAAAATGAGCTGTCTTTACTCTTGCTAATAAAAAATTAATTAATTAAATTATTTAAATCAATGTGAAAGTGTAAAATAAAATTATTAAATTGTTAACTGGGAATTTTAAATATTTTCTAAGAATGCATAGACAAAATTAAAAAATAATTCATAAGATAAACAATAAAAGAAAATAATTCACTGCAGAACAAGTTCAAAAATAATTCACTTCAGAACAAGTGCAACAAAATAAAGTGTAGAAATAATCACTGCAGTAATAAAGTGTCACTGGGAAAACTCAGGTAAAATAATGAATTAAAATATGAAGACCAAAAAAAATAAACTGATTGAACACTTTAACTCTTAATTGTAAATTAGACAAAACAATTTACTCAAACAGAGTAAGAAAAACACTTTACGTAAAAATAATTGAAATTGCATCAAGAGTGAAAATTTTTTCAAGAATTATAAAAAATAAAAAACAGGAACAAAACAGGGAATATAACACTTACAGTGACGGAGCACCCCAAAAGTAAATTTAAATTTTTTCTTACAACAATTCCTGCTGTGACTGATACAACAAAATCTTGCTGTGACTGATACAACAAAAACTTGCTGTGACTGATACGACAAAAATTTGCTGGCAAAAATAATGGTACACAGTCGCGAAAAATTAGAGGAATGAGACACTGCTGGCATACGAAAAAAAAAAGACACACATAGCAATAAATGGATAATTTGGTTTTACTGGGGGGAATATCACTGCATGAAATACAATGATAATTACTGGAGAATAAACGCTGAAAGAATACAATAAAAAAATGAATCACTTCACACAGGGTGACTGACTGGTACACTACACAATAATACTTACTAGAGACAGGAGTAGCATAAGAAAAAAAAAAAAACACAGAATAAAAAATATAAGATAAATAAAAACACTGAAAAATATTGTAAAAATACTGAGTCAAAAAATACTGCGTTTACAAATGAAAAACACAAGGTTTTAGAGTACACAAACAATTTACTAAAAAATATCTCACACACCAAATGTCTTTAAATGCAAGGAAAAATTGTCTCAAGAAAATTATCACTGAAGTCGGGAGTAGAAGACGGGGGTGAGTACTGGTGGTGGGGCGGGGGGTAGAGTGTCCAGCGCGGGGAGGGCTGACGTCACCTACACCACTGTTTTTCGTGAAGAAATGTGGGTTCTAGATGAACTCACATAACTGGGTTTATCTCGTTGGCACCAGCTACAATCCTTGACCAATTATGTGAGCCAAAACAGTACTAGGACCCGGTCAAGGGTGCAAACAACCACAGGTAGATGGGTGGATGGCTGGTGGGGGTGGATGGGGGGTGTGACTCTCGCTGGGGTACTGCTGCGCACCCGGCGGGTGGGGAGAGAGAGTGGTGGGGGGGGACGCTGGGGTCTGCCGCGCACCCCCACCACCCACGAAGATGGCTAACCCAAACCCCCTCTATGCCACAGGAAGGTGAAAAACCACTCTTAGCATCCAACAGGGAGCACAAAGCGATATAAACAATACTTCAGAGGAACTTGGCTTACTTCTACTGCGTGGCTTACTTTCTCTCTCTCAGCTGGGTTAGAAGCTGGGTTGGCTGACTGGCTTACCCCACGAGAATGGATGACTGGAAGACGTGTAACGATGCACAAAGCACGGAGGAGCAGTTGGATGACAGGAGACCCGGGTGGATGATAGGCTGACTGGCGTTCACTTCCACAGTCTGGCTTACTGACTGGCTTAATTGCAAAATCCGGGTCAACCCCTCGGAGATTTAAGCAATTAGCACACGAACTAAGCCCGGAAGCTAGAAACGGCTGCAACAGGCTTGCAGGGAATAGGTTTGAGGGGAGTACTGCGCTGGCTGGTGGGGCGCGAGGGTAGAGCTGGTGGCTGGAGACTCACCTTTTACCCTGCCGGCTACTCACAAAAAGTCTTCAAACGCCTTGAATTACCCTTAAAAAACGTAAAATCCACGCTCCACCAAACCCCTGCACACCATTTATCATGTGGGAGTTCGATACGTGGGTTAGGGTAGAAAAACTCACGTAGGCTGTTATACTATAATTACTGTTATGTGGACAGAGCCCCGCAGCCGTTACCTATCTCCTTGGCTACACTCGTAAAACTGGCTAGGCGGCTGGCCAGTACCCCGTAAGTGGGTGTTTTGAAATAGTTCAGCTCAGCACAATATGAAGACCGTGACTCAAGACGGTTGGTCGTTGAGTCAACGGGCGGTTACTGGTTTAAAGGGTTTTTTACTGAGACTGGTAACTGGTTTCTACACTGAGACACACACATACACACATACACACACACATACACACATAACACACACACACACATACACACACATACACACACACACACACATACACACACACATACACACACACACTGCGGGGAATAGACAAGGTGACAGAGACAGGATGTTCCAGAGAGGGGACACAGAAACAAGGGCCCCAATGGAAGTTGAAGACTCAGACGAGTCACAGGATGTTAGGAAGTATTTCTTCAGTCATAGTCGTCAGGAAGTGGAATAGCCAGCAAGTGAAGTAGTGGAGGCAGAACCATACATAGTTTAAGAAGAAAAGGTATGACAAAGCTCAGGAAGCAGAGAGGGAGAGGACCTAGTTGCATCAGTGAAGAGGCGGGGCCAGGGGCTGAGTCTCGACCCCTGGAACCACAATTAGGTGAGTACAATTAGGCGAGTTAACCCCCACACACACACACACACACACACACACACACACACACACACATACACACGCAAGCACACACATACACAAAACACATACACACATACATACACACATACATACACACACACATACACACATCAACCAAATAACTGCTGGCAGCATATGGGCGCCTAGCAAACCTCAGAACACAATTCCGACATCTTAATAAGGAATCATTCAGGACCCTGTACACCGTGTATGTTAGGCCCATATTGGAGTATGCGGCACCAGTTTGGAACCCACACCTAGCCAAGCACGTGAAGAAACTAGAGAAAGTGCAAAGGTTTGCAACAAGACAGTCCCAGAGCTAAGAGGTATGTCCTACGAGGAGAGGTTAAGGAAATCAACCGACGACACTGGGGGACAGGAGAGATAGGGGGACATGATAACGACATACAAAAAACTGAGAGGGAAATTTACAAGGTGGACAAAGACAGGATGTTCCAGAGATGGACACAGTAACAAGGGGACAAGTTGAAAGCTGAAGACCAGATGAACCGGGATGTTGGAAAAGTATTTTTTTCAGCCTAAGTGGAATAGTTGGGAAGCATGTAGTGGGGGCCAGGTCCATACTATTTTTAAAGCAGAGGTATGATAAACTCAGGTAGGGAGAGGGGACCTAGTGCGTCAGTGAAGAGGGGGGGCCAGGAGCTGGGACCGACCCCCCCAACCCAACAGGTGATACAACTGGGTGAGTACAAAATACATAACACATACACACCTACGCGCACGCGCGCGCGCGCAACCACCACACACACCACACACCACACCACACACACGGAGAAAACCCTAGTAGCGTTCATGAAGAGGCGGGTCCAGGACTGAGTCTGCCCCCTGCAACCAAAATTAGGTGAAAACTCACACAAAAACAAAACACACACCACCACACACACACACCCCCAACACACCACACACACACACACAACAACACACGGACAGACAACACATCAATCAATAGGCCTAATGTCTAACGACGGGTGCCTCGGAAAAATGGAAAAACACAGCTCAGCATTGCCCATTTTTTTTGGTTTTTGTGTTATGTTCGTGGAACGCCTTTATCCGGGTTTAGACCCACGCTCACACCCATATGCCTATCCCCGTAGGCTCATTCTCTACCCATTCTTTCCTTTCCCCTCTCTTCTGTTCCCCTCTTCCCCCTCCTCTCCCCCTTCCACCTCTTTTTCCTCTCTCTTCGTAAACTTCAGGTCTAACTGGGACCGAAACGTTATCATAAGTGACTTGGTAAAGCCCACTCTTTGGGCGAAACGTGTCATTAAATTTTTCACATTATAGTCCTTAGGTGTTTATATTTCAATTCGGGAGGCCTTGGGCATGGACCGTGCCGCGGGGGCGTTGATCCCCGAATAACCTCCAGGTAACCTCCAGGTTACCTCCAGGTAACCTCCAGGTAACCTCCAGGTAACCTCCAGGTTACCTCCAGGTAACCTCCAGGTAACCTCCAGATTACCCTCCAGGTAACCTCCAGGTTACCTCCAGGTTACCTCCAGGTTTTGTACGATTATTTATGTATTGTTCCGGCCACGTTACTGGCCTTTTAATTATTTCAAGTTGCTCTCCTGAACACCGGAAGTGTTGAAGACCATTTATTAGGGATCACTTAATGTAGAAGTGAAAAACGTGAGGAACCTGTGGGGGCAGATTCAGTAACAGCTTCAAGAATCAACCACAAACCGGTCATTTATATTGACCTTTTGTATTGTTGCAGACTTTTGTAGTGGTATACTGACTTTCTGTGTGTATACTGACTTTCTGTAGTGTATACTGACTTTCTGTAGTGTATACTGACTTTCTGTAGTGTATATGACTTTCTGTAGTGTATACTGACTTTCTGTAGTGTATACTGACTTCTGTAGTGTATACTGACTTTCTGTAGTGTATACTGACTTTCTGTAGTGTATACTGACTTTCTGTAGTGTATACTGACTTCTGTAGGTATACTGACTTTCTGTAGTGTATACTGACTTTCTGTAGTGTATACTGACTTTCTGTAGTGTACTGACTTCTGTAGTGTATACTGACTTTCTGTAGTGTATACTGACTTTCTGTAGTGTATACTGACTTTCTGTAGTGTATACTGACTTTCTGTAGTGTATACTTTCTGTAGAGTATACTGACTTTCTGTAGTGTATACTGACTTTCTGTAGTGTATACTGACATTTCTGTAGAGTATACTGACTTTCTGTAGAGTATACTGACTTTCTGTAAGTATACTGACTTTCTGTAGTGTATACTGACTTTCTGTAGTTATACTGACTTTCTGTAGTGTATACTGACTTTCTGTAGTGTATACTGACTTTCTGTAGTATATACTGACTTTTTTGTACTTATACTGACATTTTGTAGTGTATACTGACTTTCTGTAGAGTATACTGACTTTCTGTAGAGTATACTGACTTTCTGTAATGTATACTGACTTTCTGTAGTGTATACTGACTTTCTGTAGTGTATACTGACTTTCTGTAGTGTATACTGACTTTCTGTAGTGTATACTGACTTTCTGTAGTGTATACTGACTTTCTGTAGTGTATACTGACTTTCTGTAGGTATACTGACTTTCTGTAGAGTATACTGACTTCTGTAGTGTATACTGACTTTCTGTAGTGTATACTGACTTTCTGTAGTGTATACTGACTTTCTGTAGTGTATACTGACTTCTGTAGTGTATACTGACTTTCTGTAGTGTATACTGACTTCTGTAGTGTATACTGACTTTCTGTAGTGTATACTGACTTTCTGTAGTGTATACTGACTTTCTGTAGAGTATACTGACTTTCTGTAGTGTTTTACTTTCTGTAGAGTATACTGACTTTCTGTAGTGTATACTGACTTTTGTAGTGTATATGACTTTCTGTAGAGTATCTGACTTTCTGTAGATTATACTGACTTTCTGTAGAGTATACTGACTTTCTGTAGTGTATACTGACTTTCTGTAGTGTATACTGACTTTCGTAGTGTATACTGACTTTCTGTAGTGTATACTGACTTTCTGTAGTATATACTGACTTTTTTGTACTATATACTGACTTTTGTAGTGTATACTGACTTTCTGTAGAGTATACTGACTTTCTGTAGAGTATACTGACTTTCTGTAATGTATACTGACTTTCTGTAGTGTATACTGACTTTCTGTAGAGTATACTGACTTTCTGTATGTATACTGACTTTCTGTAGTGTATACTGACTTTCTGTAGTATACTGACTTTCTGTAGTGTATACTGACTTTCTGTAGAGTATACTGACTTTCTGTAGAGTATACTGACTTTCTGTAGTGTATACTGACTTTCTGTAGTGTATACTGACTTTCTGTAGTGTATACTGACTTCTATAGTGTATACTGACTTTCTGTAGTGTATACTGACTTTCTGTAGTGTATACTGAACTTTCTTTAGTGCATACTGACTTTCTGTAGAGTATACTGACTTTCTGTAGAGTATACTGACTTTCTGTAGAGTATACTGACTTCTGTAGTATATACTGACTTGTATAGTGTATACTGACTAGTGTTCCGCGTCAGAAACACTTGGTTTGCTGACAGAAGGTATCTACCTATAAGACACTGAAGTGGGTTAAGGATGGTTGAGGAGGTAATTAAGTGAGGTAATTACACCAATTGACTCTTATGTTCTGCTGGATTTAGGAACATATTTGCTTTATCCTCTGTTTATCATCTGTTTACAGAAGAAACTCCCGTTTTGTCAGTGACGGATGTGAAGGAGGTGAACAGTGTGGTAGGTAAGTAGATATTGTAGTGGTTGTTGAGGTGGGAGAATATTGTAATATTATCAGTGATATCTTTGAGTCTGGAGGTGGGAGGTACAGTGCCTGCACTCTGAAGGAGTGCATTGGGAGGTACAGTGCCTGCACTCTGAAGGAGTGCTGTGGGAGGTACAGTGCCTGCACTCTGAAGGAGTGGTGTGGGGGTACAGTGCCTGCACTCTGAAGGAGTGGTGTGGGAGGTACAGTGCCTGCACTCTGAAGGAGTGGTGGGGAGGTGGGAGGTACAGTGCCTGCACTCTGAAGGAGTGGTGTGGGAGGTACAGTGCCTGCACTCTGAAGGAGTGGTGGGGGAGGTGGGAGGTACAGTGCCTGCACTCTGAAGGAGTGGTGTGGGAGGTACAGTGCCTGCACTCTGAAGGAGTGGTGGGGAGGTGGGAGGTACAGTGCCTGCACTCTGAAGGAGTGGTGTGGGAGGTACAGTGCCTGCACTCTGAAGGAGTGCTGTGGGAGGTACAGTGCCTGCACTCTGAAGGAGTGGTGGGGAGGTACAGTTGCCTGCACTCTGAAGGAGTGGGGTGGGAGGTACAGTGCCTGCACTCTGAAGGAGTGGTGGGGGAGGTACAGTGCCTGCACTCTGAAGGAGTGGTTGGGGTGAGGTGGGAGGTACAGTGCCTGCACTCTGAAGGAGTGGCGGGGAGGTGGAGGTACAGTGTGCACTCGAAGGGGGGGGAGTGGGAGGTACAGTGCCTGCACCGAAGGATGGTGTGGGAGGTACGTGCCTGCACCAAGGAGTGGTGGGGGAGGGGGGGGTACAGTGCCTGCCTTGAAGGGGTGGGGGGGAGGGAGGTACGTGCCTGCACTCTGAAGGGGGGGGTGGTGGGGAGGTGGAGGGTACATTTCCTGATCTGAAAGGGGTGGTGTGGGGGGGACATGCCTTCACTGAAGGAGTGGTGGGGGGGGGTGGGGGGAACGTGCCTCATCTAAGGGGGGTTTTGGGGGGGTACAGTGCCCCACTCTGAAAAGTGTGGGGGAGGTGGGGAAGGGTGGTGGGGGGGGTGGGAGGAAATGCCTCCCTGAAGGAGGGGGGGGGGTGGGAGGAAGGGCCCCCTCTGAAGGGT
>NW_026505790.1:0-15803 GCF_026875155.1 Cherax quadricarinatus
GGGGGATACAAATTATGAAGTGTTGGTGGTAGCTTATAATGCTCAGGGAGAGTCACCATCATCTGCCCCATCCACATGTATGTAGGAGAAGCTGTCCAACAGGCAATCCTAAAATGTAAAAGCTGAGGCTTTATCATCAACATGAAGTAAAAATTTCCTGGGAGGTATGCTTCTCTTTATGATAATAGATTCTGTTTGATTACTAGACATTGTTGAAAATTTAAGCTAAATATTGAATAATTGCAATGTTCCTTCCTGTATTTATAATTTATTAATGAAATAGCCTGATTATATACTGTATAATGAGTAATGTAATATTTTAATCTTGCCACAATGTATTAATGACATATTAGATAATAAACAGAATTATTTTCACATCAGCCACCAGAGGAGCAGGATAAAATGGGAACTTCTTGGCTACAAGATTTTTCTACAGAAGCGAGAAAGACCCAGAAGGCTCGGAAGAGATTGAAGTAATTGGGCCTCGACTACAAATTATGAACTGCTGTACTTGGACATGTATACACGATATATTATTACCATCTTGTGCTTTAACCCGGCTGGGGATGGCCCTAAGTCAGAACCTGTGTATGCAAGAACACTTTCAAGATCTCCCTGGACCTGTTGCTAATTTAAGCTTCACTGACATCACAATGAATAGCCTTAAAGTTGTTTTGGGATGCTCCTGCAAGACCGAATGGAAGATAGTGGGATACCTTGTTACATACGAGACTGCCAGGCCTGATGAAAGTAAGCTTCTTGATAGAGTGGACAACTGTATGCCATTTTAGTTTTGAATATGAGATTGTTTTCCATATTATGTAAATACAAAAAGTTTATTCCCCATGGGGAAGTGGAACAGAATTCTAACTCCATAAGCCATGTTGTGTCATAAGAGGCAACTAAAATGCTGAAAGCAAGGGGCTAGTAACCCCTTCTCCTGTGTACATTACTAGATTTAAAAGAGAAACTTTCGTTTTTTCTTTTTAGGTTACCCTGCCTTGGTGGGATATGGCCGGTTTGTTGAAAAAAAAAAAAATAATTTAATGGTACAGGTACTAACTCTTTAAATCCAAATGCTTTCACATCTTAAATGAAAGTACATCTCTTTTAGAGTTTATGATTCTGATGATAATACTCTTACTTTTGAATATAAACTTTAGTATTTCTTCATTGTTTGTTACATTTACGGCTTGATGTATGAGAGGTTGTGAATTTTCTTAAAAGAATAGCAAAATCCAAATTATGATTTATTATTATTGAAATGTATTAGCTTCATTATTCAATAATTTATATCATAACTTTTGTAATATAATGCTGTACCATTTATAGGAGGACATTGCAGTCAGTCTCCACTAGGAGTGGAAGGCATGTTTAACACTCAAAACTTTTCCTCAGTTTTTGCAGAATTGGAATTCTCTGATGGGATATGTTTTGTCATTTAAGTTCAGATGTGTTTTTCAACCTTATCTTATTTTAGTCCCTAAAAAACTGGGAAATACAGTAAGCCAGTATCTTCATGTTGCAAAGGGTGGTTTGAAGGTGTATAACTTTACATGCAATTGTTATATGCTTCCAAAATTTATTGGGACATTGCATCATTTTGTAATTGTTTTGTCACTTGATTCCTTTTTATAGTTGACCTTGGCCATTAACTTTCATTTTATAATTTCAGATTTTTAGTAAGCAATAAAAACAGAAAGTAACTTCTTCATACTTGTTGGTGACATCACTAGAAGAAGAAGTTGCTTACGAATTTAGCGTTTAGAGACAGAACTGTTGATTATGGTCCAGAGGTAAATAGGTTTATATCTTGGTCATTTACCTTATATTAATTGTGAATTGTTCACTAGTTCTAAAGTCTTAAGAAAAAAATTAACTCATGGTTTAACTTGCATTACAGTATGAAGGAACATGTATACCCCTTCTGAAAAATAAAAATTACTAACCATGTCAATTAGGGATTTTATCATGTGTGAATGAATTTTGGTGGAATTTCCAGGGGTAATGAGATGCTGGATTATCTGTATGTAGAAAGTGGATATTAAGCAAGGGGTTTTTTTAATAATTCTGAACTCTAAAAGTTAAAAAAAAAATGTGATTGAAGTTTCCTCTAAATGTTTAGCCAGATGAGGTGTCCAAGTTTTAACAAACTCCTTCTTCAGTAGATGTGCTGCAAATAACACAGAATTTATTTTTAAAGTGTTTTTGTTTAATATTCTTCTGTAGCCCTACTTTGTGAACTATATTTTTTCTCTACAGCTACATTTGTTTGTCCTGTTTTTAATACTTCTGATGGTAGTCTTTAAATTTTTTCACACATTCTTTTTTCTGTGTAAGCAAAATTAGCTAATTTATTTGTGCAAACCATACCATGGGCGTGGATAAAACCCCCGCAATCAAGAGTCTCAAAACTCCAGACCATTGCTTAGCCACTGGGACCAGCTAGCCACAATAAAATTCTTTCCAACTAGGTAATATTTCTAAAACCATAGGAAGGTTAGCATGGGCACAACTTGGCTAACAACGTTCTGTGAGTTTTGAGACTCTCTGATCGCGGGTTCTATCCCCGCCCGGGTATGGTTTGTTTGCAATCATGTCATTACGTTTTCGTGAGTCATGTTAACAGCTTTGGGGGGACTTGAGCAGAGTTCGTCACAGCCACGCTAGCGGGGAAAATTTGTCTGAAAAAAACTTGCATTTGTGGTCACAGTGATGCGCAGGGCAAAACCTTCCTAGGGTGTAAAATATACCTAGTTGGACGAATCTTATTGTGGCTAGCTGGTCCAGTGGCTAACGCGACGGTCCTTGGAGTTTTGAGACTCTCTAATCGCGGGTTCTAATTCCCCACCCGTGGTATGGTTTGTTTGCATCTTGTCATTAAAATTTTTGCGAGTCTTATTATGCAGTATCTAGTTATGTATTGAAATGTTGGTAAAACCCTACTGTAGGCATTCCTCAAGAAAGAATGTCAGTCGGGCTGTAGCAATTAGAATAATTAGATTGCCTGGCTATGAAACAGGAATTACTTTAAAAAATTTTTCACTTTTCATTTAAATATAATTTTATATCTGTATATTTATTAAAGGGACAAGCAAATGTGACAACAGGCCTCAGCCAGGCTCTCCAGCACGGCCAAAAAAACCTAACATTAACCAAGACTGTGTCCAGTTGGTGACATTACATTGGCGCAATAGTCATTCTGGGGAAAGGGCTCAATCCTTGGCTATTATATCGAGGCAAGAAAAATTGGTAAGCAAGTTGTTATTGTTTTAATGGGAAAAAATAGTTAATTTAACCTAAATAATAAATAAAAACTACCCTTTGTTAATTCTGTACACTGTTTTTAAATCTTGAAGCAGCATTGCATTTGTCAGTCACAGTCCCCTGCTTATTTATCACAAGCATGAACACATCTTAATTGTGCCTGCCATAAACTGTTTGCATTGCACCTTCATTATTTTGTAACAATTACTTTGCAAAATAATTTTTTTTTTTTTAAATTGAACTTTATTTTTGTAAAATTGCACTAAAAATATTTTGATGTGAGCATTTTGTATGAATTAAAGATTATCTAAATATGTAGATGTGAGCATTTCAGTATTGCTGCCTACCCTGGGATCCTTGCAGTAATTAACATTCAGTGTGCATGATATACATACGGGTGTGTTTAGAAAGTAGGATTTGTCAGCCATAGAGTTAATCTCTGTTTTAACCCTTTTGAGGGGCGACGGCCCTCTCCGAAACTCGTTCTCAGGGTCGGCCAAATTTTAAAAAAAAAAAAATAATTTCTCTTTTGAAAAGATAGAGAATCTTTTCCCGTCATAAGGATACCAAAAGTTTTAAATTTGATGGAAAACTTACGGAATTATGCTCTCGCGAAGTTAGGGTCTCGGGGATGTTTTTTGCATCGGGGATTTTGCCTACTTTTAGCCCCATTTTCGCCAATTCCACTGTACTAGTCGACAAAAAACATAAATATTCGCTAGAACTCCATTTTTTTCTATCGATGGGTGCAAGAAACCACCCATTTTGAATTCACTTTTCCCGTACAGTGGTCAGATATAGCAAATTTTGCCAATTTTTTACAAATTTCAAAAGATGCCATTTCCGAATAGGGTCCAGAATAAACAAGAAAGACATTACCCGGCACTAAAATGACATTTCCTCTGTCATTAGTCACGTCTCAAGGGCCCCCCTTTAGATTCCCTTTTTCTTTCCACTTTGAATTTTTATTCTCACAAAAAATATAAGATTTACTGTTATGCAGACTACTGCATTAGTGTAAAAAAAAGGTATAAATATTATTGGGCACTTTTGAAAGAATATTAGACTCACCAGTTGACGTGTATTGGCCATTGGCACGATTTGTTTACTTTGAAATTTGGTAAAAATCGAACATTTCTGCTACTTTGAGCTCAATTTCAGGTATCTTTCATTGTAAAACCATTTAAAATCATCTCAATTTCTGTTAAAATGTCTTCCTTCTAAAAAAATGAGACCAAGAAAACTAGAATACAACAGTAAATACCATACGAAATACAGTGCAAAGTCGCTTTTTATTCCAAAAAAACGGTAAAAAGTTTTTTTTTTCTCATTATGCATTGTGTGCTGCAGGATTTTTTTTAGACTGTGGCACACTGACCACATAACCCATTCTTTCATATGAAGGCCTACCACTTTTCTCCCACTAGATTTTGAGGGCGCTAGAATTTAGGCGTACTAGTACGTCAAAACCCTGTCTAAGCCGTACTAGTACGTCCGAAACCCTCAAAGGGTTTTAAATGAAGTCCTAAGGCTGTAGCAGTTGTTGAATATACTACTGCTCATTTAGAGTTCTTTAATGAGGGATGCACTCTATCTTTATGATTGAAATATTTGTAGACATACCCTCAAGCATTAGTTTTTTTTTTCCAGCACTGCACTGTATTTTGGTTATCTTGGCTTATATGGTGGTGGTTTTCAAGTTTTTCTTCTTTTTTTGGATATTTTTACCCTCCTCGCCTGCCCACAGCAGCCACCTTTGAATGGAGATGTGTAAGTATAGGAGGTGTGGCAGTGTAGCCGTACTTGCTTCTTGCTTTATAAAAGGTAAAATTTTAGTTCTGGTTTAGTTATAATTCTACTTTAATATTTGGATAATTTGAGTAGTTTTTGCTGGGTAGCTTAGTAATCACTTGATTCAGGGATTAGGCATATATATTTAATATTACATTATCCTTTATGAGCTTTCATTTGATTGAATTTGTGAAATTTAATACTCTACAAGAAAGAAAATTTTGGGCAATGGGAGATGCCCCAAGATTAATATGAGCATTTATTATCGTACCATTTGTGCAGAATTGATCACAAAAGTATCAGCATTTAAGACTGCTTTACTGAAGAATTATTTCCCGTTGTATTACCCTGTATTAGTATTAAGGCTACTTTACCAAAGAATTATTCCTTTCTATATTTCCTGAAGAATTTAAAACATATATAAAAACTATAATAGCATCCTTGCTATTACAGTTCTTTTCTTATGAATAAATTAAAACATAATTTTTATACAGTTTCACTGTTGGAGTAATTATTCCACCCATTTGAATCATTTTGAGCATGTAGGAACCACAGAATTAAAGATACTGTATATTATAATCAGTATACAGTGCACACATCCTTCACAACTTTACAATTATTATTATTTTACACTAAAAATAAAATTGTCATACTTGGTACTCTGGTCACATTTGCATTGTCATGCCTGTTGTATAAATTGTTAAATGCTGCATAAAAACTAATACTGTAGCAATGTCATATTTTTATTAAACTACTTAATGTATTCAAAACCCTTAATTAGTGAATATTATAATGATCTAATGGTTTTATGATGGTCTTTTTTAATACTCTTTGACTTAAGTCTTAAAATCAAAATCACAGAACTGATTAAGAACATATCTTATCAGCATGTATCAGTGTAATTGCTGTTATCAGTCTGTTAAGTAAGGGACATGCATTTGCTTTGCAATTTTTGTAAATTATAGGGCTAGATATCTGGTAAAATAATCAAAGAAAATAAAATTACTATGCACATGTATGTAAACTGAGAAATCCAGTCAGAAAGCAGCATTTGCTTTGCACTATTAGAATTTTTTTACTGTATATACTTGTCAAAAAAAAAAAAGTGGAAAATTTTGAAAGAAATAATTAGTTAAAACTAATTACAGCTGAGGAACTACTGAATGCATGTACAATAACTTGAAGCTTGTTAAAGAAATCTTTCTCTCTTTTGGTTTCATGAATTAATTTACCTGGAAATATTTTTTTTGTTGTGTAAGTTTTCTTTTTACTAACAACCATAATGATGATTGCCCTTCAGCTATCATTATTTCACAAATTTTTGAACAGATATTCCACTTTCACTAGAAAATCAGTCAGGAAGAACAGATGTGCTGTGAAATATTATATCAATATTCTGTACAGTACTGACAAGTTGAAAAATAAGACACATGTGCATCACTTGGGTATCATTATTCCTGAATTGTATTGCCTGAGCAACACTCTTCTTCATGACTAACACTGAATTTTTAAGGAACTGACCACTACAAAATTAATTCTTCTACTGTCTCTGGTTTTACATTCAACTATAATCAACAGAAGAAGCCTTCTGCACAGGAAAAATCTTTATTTTAGAAGTTAATATGTGACATAGTGACATGATTTAAATGCAAGTAATATACGGTAATACAAAAATAACCACTTTTCCTATAAACTTGCATCAGTACTAACAAAGCTGACATTGATCTTTTTATGAGTAATTTTAGTGTTTGTTCTTAAACTGTTGAATAAAACTAAAGAATCTTGCATAAAGATTGAAGTAAAAAAATTTTATGTACAGTTTATGCATGAGTCTGTGATGCATCTCGTATTAAAACTAAGCAAATTTATGTATGTTTAATTATATTATTTTGGTTGTGTTATAAATTAAAATAAATTTCTCTATTTTAGCATTTCAAAGAATTTATTTGAGCAGTTTGAAATATTATAGTAAATGTTCCCTATTTGAGTCTAGTGCTCTGAATTTAAAGAACTTTGACTACCTTTTATGGAAAAAGTTGCTTTTAATATAATTTATATTGTACAGTATTACAGTAATAAAGAATTTTTACAAAAAAATGTGCTATAACCTTTGTTTCTTCAGACTCGGATACATGGTCAGTACTGATGAAGACTGAAACTGGTGAGGTGGAGGAGTACACAGTGTCATACCAGAACTTGCTGCCATCTACACAATATAATTTAGACTTATTGCTTACAACAAGTATGGCATATCATATCCAGCAGTTGCTAATGAGAAGGTATGCCAGCTTGGACTATCCAGAAATTTCTGTTTGAAATCCTTTGATAGAAATATTAATGAAAGTTATTATACAGCAAAATTATATATATAACAGTGATCTTTCATTATTCAAGGTTATATTAAAGCCAGAGCTGTCAGTATCATCATTGCTTGCATTTCCTTGCTGTTTTCATCACATGTTACTGGAATCATTAAACCAATAGAAAAATTATACAGTATCTCTAGAAGTGAACAGTCGTTGCATACAGACATTCTGCTACTCGGTAAAAGTGTAATTGATAATTAGGGAAAAGACAGAGAATCCAAGAAACCATTGTAAAAGAAAAACAGTTATGAAGGAATGAAACATTTTTCTGACAATACAGTTGGGTAGCAATTTTCATGAGTAAACCCATCAGAAAATTAATGAAAGTCTTCAGGGGAATGTTAGAAAGATAAAATATACCCCCAGGAAAATAGTATATCAATTACCTAGCCAAACACAACTTGCCTCTTCACCCCTCCACTAACTTTTTTTTTTCTCCTCTTCCCCAAAACAACAACAAAAGAAAATTCTCCCCCAAATTTTCCTCTTCCTCACCAAACTTTTTCCATCCCCCTACTTGTGTTTTTCATTTTCCTCGAATGTTGCACTCTTAATTTTTTCAGGTCACTTGGGTGTATTTTATTATTGATGATAGCACAGTTTAATATGGGGAATTTGTTTGACAGAAATGTTAAATTTATTCTTACAAGATTATTAACTATTAATATTTGAAGTATAAACTATTACTGCGCTGTTATTTGCAGCTTACGTTTTGCAAGATTATAAGAATTTGATTTGTTTTCTCTTAGATTGTAACTCCATCAAAGCGTTTCTAGAGTATGGATATCTCCAACAGCGGCCATTCTATCACCAGACATGGTTCATGGTGACACTGGCAGCTATCTCAATTGTTCTCATCATCATAGTTATCGCTGCACTTTGTGTCAAGAGTAAAACTTACAAATACAAACGTAAGTTGAATTTTTTATTATGAAAACTTGCACAGCTTTGTGTTTTTGTACACTTTCTATAGTGATCATCATCAGGTATCTTAACATCTTGGTATGAATTTTATCTTGGCTTGAAAATGCTGCACTATTTTTATAATATAAAAGCCCTGCCACTAAGCTTTATACTGACCATCTGGGAAAGTTTTGTTTATTGGTGATGCTCACTATAGTGGAACTTGATGTGTTAGTTTTTTTTTTATTGAGAGGGATCCTAGCTGAATCCTAATAAAATTGTTCCAAATACAGTAAGTGTAGCTATGTGTTTGTATATGGTTAAGGGTGTATGCCTTCCTTTTTAGAATACTATGCACTCTTATTCCTTTGCTTTGTATCTTGTTTTTGCTTGTAGACAATCAACATTTATAGATTCTTTTTTGCTGTTTTGCAATCTGCATGATTATTTTTATGTATGTAGATATATTTTTCTTGCATATAATAAAATATGACACTTCACTTATACTTTAATAACAATGTTAATTTTTTAGAGTATGAATTTTCTTATTTTTACATCTACAAAAATGCCTTGTTTATATTTTTATACTCACACCTGATACTTGTAAAAATATACACTTGATTACAACAACTAAGGCTAACACATGTTATATTTTGTTTTGCATGAATATTAAAGCACACTGTCTCATTTCCCAGGTAATTGGTAGAGGAATTGTTGTCAGCACGTAAGTTTTTAACTACCACAGTTTCATGTTAAAGCACAGACTGCCATGCATGCTGCATGATTGTTGCTAGCCACATCCATGAGCAACTGAATTGTAGCACATTAGTGCAAATGCACATTTCTTCATGCATCTATGACTTTTCTTTATTATCTTTATTTCATAACTTAAAACAGGCACACAGCATCAACATTTTCTTGCATTTATCTTATTACTGGGTAATAATTGTATAGATTTTCTCTTTAATTTCTAATGTAAAAAATCTATTTTGGAACCTGGCTTTTCACATTTGCAGTCTTTGCTTGCTAATCTGTGCCTTGGCTGTCTGTCCCCTTCTTTCACATTTTTCTTTATTTGAATAAAGTTTAAATTTTTATTAATGGAAATAACTGAAACAAATTACAATTTGTAATTTTTTAAATACAGAAATTAATATACTGCTACTGTTGGGAAGTTAAAAAAAAAGCAATTGATACATGTTAAAATTTTGCAAAGTACATTTTCATATTTTCATGAAAGGTTATATATTTTTGATAAAATAGAGGCAATACATAAAATGCATCATATTGGATGGTCATTTGGTTATCTAAATATTTTTTTTTTTGTATAATAGAAAAGCAGCTAACAAGACAATGGAGGAGTCGTTAAACCCACTGATGAGACAGCATTCTCCACTTTTGAGATGAGACAATCAAGGCGTGGCACTGTAAGCAAACGGAGTACCTTAGGACGTAGATCCGTTGTTGGTGCCACTGCTGTTGTCCAATCCCAAAATCACACCACGACCTGCCCCAGCACCATCACTTACTCAATGAGGATACAGTAAAAGGATATGAAATGAAAATCCTGACGATTCAAGTGAACTAACTGAAAAACCAACAGACTTATCCTCGACTGCCTCTGAGGTTAGTTTTACACTAGTTTGTGTGTATAAAAAATGTATTTCATTTGCTGATGTAATATAATTTTTGTATCAACTGTTTTGTAAGAAAAGCTCAAATTAATTATAATACATTTTCTATATATCTCTTACATACCATTTCTACTGAAGATATTTTGGTTGGTATTTTTCAAAACTTTGAACATAAAAGTTTTCTTACATCTGTCTTACAGCAGGAGTCTGAGAGTGAAAACGAGTCACACCATTCGGAACCACACTCTTTTGTTAATCACTATGCTAATGTTAATGATACACTTCGCCAGTCTTGGAGAAGACAAAAGCCGGTTCGCAATTATTCAAGTTATACAGATTCTGAAGCTGAAGGAAGTGCAGTGATGAGTTTAAATGGAGGACAGATTATCATGAATAATATGGCTGGATCAAGAGCACCTTTACCAGGTTTTTCTTCATTTGTATAGGTAAGAAATTT
Organism: Cherax quadricarinatus; assembly: GCF_026875155.1. Taxonomy (NCBI): domain Eukaryota; kingdom Metazoa; phylum Arthropoda; class Malacostraca; order Decapoda; family Parastacidae; genus Cherax; species Cherax quadricarinatus. Next base: position 10,419 of record NW_026505790.1, read on the forward strand.
TATAGAAATATAGACAATTGATAAAAGACAAACTACTTTAAGTCCTTCTTTGTATGTGATATAATGATGAATGATCTCAAGGAGATCTGAATTAGTGAGAAGATTGGCTCAGGTGAAACCAGGGAACACATTGGTTACTGCCATGATCAAACACCTGTAGCTTGTTTCAAGTGTGTCAAATGGACACTGGTCCCTCGTTGTCTGTGATATGTACAGAAGTAATGTAAATATTTTTTACTTTTAAGGAATCATCCTCATAAACTATGAACTTTGGAATGGCCGTGGCTAGAGACACTTGTGCACATCCCCTGGTTATACCAAAGCTCTCAGCCATGTTGGACCCAGGAATTTGCATTTAAATCTATGTATGTTAGAATATATTTACTGTAGTGGCTACAGTTTCTTGATCTACTGTATCATTTAAAGAAGCCTAGTATTTTTTCTGTAATTACAAGTCAAATTTGTTTGCTGAACCATTTTAGGAGTGTAAAGGTTGACTTAGTTACCAGTAAAATTTTAAAGACTTGCAAGGAAACCCAAAGAAATATTTGTTATTTGGTTGCTGTGTTTTAAAATTACAAGCAAAATTTAAACTTCTGTTTGTAGATAATTTTTTGTTTCATACTTAAAATTCTGAACCATTAGTTAATTTATGCCAAAGCTTGGAGCATTCATTAAATATAAGGACTCTCAACAATGTGAATTAACAGTATTTTTATGCATTTAACATAAACATTTTAATGTCTTATCTTTTCATTATCATAGTCATTTCATCTGTATTACTTATACTATAACAACTGTAAAAATTAAGCAGGCATTATTTCAGTACTTGAATGGATGTGATGAAAGTAGTAAGTCCCTTTTATAATTTCTTTGCATTTGAATATAAAAGTTCAGATTCTTTAATTTTGTCGAGAATTAAAAAGCAAATCATGAAGAAATAAAGAGAACTTAAATTTTTTAGGCACTTTCATTTAAAACCATGCACAGTCCCTCAGTTTTTTTTATGATGTTTTTATTCCCTTTTTTTATTTAAAAAACGGGGTATTTTTATATTCTTGTCTTTTTGTATCGATGTGTGTTTATTTTTCTATTATAAATCTCAAAAAAAAAATGTTCAAGGGCAGAAACTGCTTCAACAATTTTTTTTTGTAGTTTAGTTTTTTTTATGCTAAAAATCTCAGGTTTTTCAATTGCCTATGCGTTATAGCGAGTTCATATTAGAACACTTTGGGGGTTTCCCATTATGTTTATAAAACTTTTTGCTGCACTAGTGCGAGTGCTTTCAGTGGTTGCAGCAGTGTCTTTTTGCAAAAGTACTTTTATTTTGGTTTTTTACAAAAAAGTTAAATTTCTTGTAAACTTCATTTTACAAATCGAAAACCAAAAGCTGGAAAAGTTTAAAACATAGAAAAATTTTGTGCATAACAAAGCTATAAGAAAATTTTGATTCAGTTTGAGTAATTCCCCAATGGGAAATATTAGTTGACTCTACAGCATTTAACCACAAAGATTGTGTTTTTTTGTAAGAGTGAGAGGTATTAGGAAAATACTGACAAATTAAGTGCTTGGTATAAAAAGGGGAACAAAAATTCATTAATCAGGCCATTTGCTATTTTGCTTAATTAAACATGTAAAAGTGGGGAGGGAAAACAAAAGGGAGAAGGGTACAAAAAAAAAATCAGTATTCACTTGGCCCCTTGTCATGTTGGGAATATTTTGAAGCATTTAAAACCAATGGGTTAAACAGACAAAAATTGGGAACTTGCCCCTTTTATATTGAGAGAGGGAAACTACCTGGTTTGTAGTTTGTAGCTAAAAAAGAAAAACACCGTTTGAGAAGAGGGTTACACTACAGTGTTCCCCCTGGGTCATTCAAGGTCAGCTGGTCTAAGAGGGGTTATCTATGAAAATATTTAAAGTACAATTTTAAAAATTTAACTTTTAAAAACTGGTGCTTTTTCATATGCCATCAAAAATGGAGGGAAAGAAATTGAAACAGAAACAAAGTGGTTTCACTAACAAAATTAATTTCATTTCTTGTGCTTTTCTTTTTTTTTTTTTTTTTTTTTTTTGAAAGTAAATATGACAAAAAGTATTTACAAATGTGTCTTGTATGTATGTAAAGTGTACACACAGATAGGATCTCAAAGATTAATTAGGTGGAAAATTCAAAGGGTTTTAAAAAGTTCTGTACCCCTGATAGTTTTTGTAGTTTTAAAAGTGCATGTTCTAAGCCGCCCTTTGTATAAAAAAGGGCGAATAATGTGTATTTTTTTCTTCTTTTCAATGCATTTTGTAAATATTTCAAAGATTTTTTTAAAAAAGTTCCACGTATTTAGTAATTTAATATACAATTTTAAAAGGTAAATAAACAAAAAAAAGGAAATATTTGCAACTTATTAGTATACATAAAAAATATATTAATAAATTTTTGTCATCTACACACAAACATTTCACACTAAATTGTCTCCACAAATTTAAAAGACTTTTTTAAATGTAATTACCAGCATTATAAAAAAAAAACTGCTTTAACACAGAAACAAATCCCCAAAACCTTGTGGGGGTTTGCACTTATTTTTTATTGTAATAAGATGACATTGTATTTCCCCCACTTTGAGAAGATAACCAGTGACCTTTCTTTTGGCTGTTTTGATCACATTTACTGGGGAAAATCAAAAAAGTCCATGTTAAATCCCGACCCAATTTTAATTTCTTTTATGCACCCCATTTGTTAAAAAATTTAACAATGCTAAACCCCAATTAATCTATCAGAAAAAAGGGGGGCAACAGCTTTGGGTGTGGGACAGAAAGAAAGAAGCTTTTAATATCCCGAAGCTTTGTTGGATAAGGCAGGAAATTTGGGTGCAGCAAAACTCTGAGGGGAAAATGCATGGGTTTTAATACTGAAATTTCGTGGACCCCCGGTTTTAAAGATATTTTTTTATTTTCCAATATGTTTTTAGGTGCCCGTACTGACCGTTTTTTTCCCCTAAGGAATATTGGAAAATAATTAGTAATTTTGACCCCCAAACTACACGTTAAAGCACTTACATAAAAGTTTGCATTCGGGGTGTATTATGCGGGGGTCCATGTACTTTTTAAATCACTACTTACATTTTAATGTCTAGCTTTGTGGCAGAGGTACGTAGGGCTAATGGTTTTAATACAAAAGTGGAGAAAGAAATGGCTTTCAAATACTGCCCTATCACTAAAAATTCCCAAAAATTTTAATAGCAGATGTATTTGCCCCTTGTCCCCCACAGTATTGGGGATTCAAAAGGGGGTTATGCAAACAAAGTTCTGGGAATTTTCATGATTTATTTGAGAGTTGGACAAAAATATAAAGCTGTTATGGGAAGTTATATTTTAAAAAGGGGGGAAAGCTAAAACCCGTAGGATTATGCCCGCTGGGGAAAATTTTAAAGATTTTTATCCCGTACCACACAAGACAAAAAATACAAAAAAGTAGAATGATGGGGCTTTTTTTTTTTGGCCTTAGGCATGGCTGATTGGGAAAAGGGTTTAAGGGGAGATTATTTTTATTTTATTATAATCAAAAAAGAAGCGCTAAGCCACAAGGACTATACAGCTTTAAGGGAAGAAACTTTAAAATGGAGACCAAATAATCAAATTGGCTTACACCAACTCGTCTGGGGTTTTTGTAATTTTTTTAAATGATCCCCCTAAGGAAATATTGTAAATAGCAATGAAATTTCCTGATAAGACCAAGAAATTTTGGATTTTAAAAAAAAACTACTTGAATACCAAACTAGTTAGTAAAACTTTAACAAAAGAAATGGTACACGTGTTCGTAAGAAAAGGTAATAAAATTGCTTGGCTTCATATAAGTATACAAGTCTGAAGGTTATACTAAAATGTCATTGATAAGGACTTTTATATTTAAAGGGAAATACAATATAGTACACAAATTGCTGGAAAACCCATAGGTGGTGGGGAAGGTATAAACTGCATCCCTTTATAGGAAATTTCTAAAAATAGTAGTCATTTCATATGCAGACTTCCAATCTCAAAAATTCTTGAGTGTTGTTACTGAACCTCTAGCATGAATGATGTAACCCAAAAAAAATTTTCTGAGGTGCCATAATTTGGGGTTTTTTGGAGAAAGACAATTATATTATAATCAAAAAGAAGCGCTAAGCCAAAAGGCCAACAGCGCTGCGGGGGTTTAATTGGGGGGCAGAAGGGGGGGGGCGATCAGTAGGTTACAGAAAACAGCGGGGAGGGGATAGTGCAGGGTAGAGGGTAGCAAGAGATCGAGGTAGAAAGGGCTGAAGGTATCATCAGAGTTTGTGAAGCAAGTCAGTTGTTGTCAAAAAGTCGATGAAAGGTGGGTCCATTCAGCGGGAGAAAGACAAGTGCGTATAATGCCCAAACTTTTATTGACAAAGTTTTGCTCTCACAGTGGGGTTTAAGTCAAAAACATAGCTACCTGGAGAGGGAGGATACGCTATATATGAAGCATAGTGAAGTAGATTTTAGGCCAGGCATGTTGAAACTGTAACCTTGGGCAGCTTTAAATTCAGGTAGGTCAAAATGTGACTGAAAAGTGTTGGACCTATGAAGACCTGCATAGCATGGACCAGTTTGACCACTGCCATGGGCCTTCATACATACAGACTGTTACTGTGTGAGATACCAATCTAGAAGTTTTCTGGCAAGAGGCTCAACTATGTGGTAGAAGGCCATGTTTTAGTTTAAATTGTTGGAAATGCTGATGGTGATTCTAAGGTCATGCATCTCTAGGTGTCTTGGCAATTAAGTGGTACTATGAGTTTCAGTGCAAACTAGGTATTATTCAAGTTTTCCATTCTGATGGAGTATTGGTGTTCAGAAATGCATGTGTAGAGGTCTCTGATTTTTGCCTACATACATTTGTTACAATCTTTCCAAGGATTGTGTGCTTACCCTGCTGGTAAAGTGCTTGATCATAGTGTGGAGGCAGTGGCACTGGGTTGGAATTTGATGTTAGAGACAATACTGAGGATATGCTTGACAATGGAGTTAAATAAGACTATACATGTTTCAGTGACGTCCTATTCTCCCTAACATCTCCAATATTTTCTCCAACACCCAAAATTTAACCTAGCCACCACTACCTATACTACAATCAAGGACATCACAAGTTCAAAACACTGCAGGGGTACATACAATCCCTTGCATCAACGTGATAAATATCCCGGACAAAACATCCGAGACCTCATGTATTATTTCGGGGCATTAAATTTCAAAAAGGGACACAAATCATTGCCCAAAAAAGAAGACACCAAAAAGATGCGTTAAAAGCCACCCATCAGCATTTCCACCAAATTTTAAAACCGGAAATGGGTTCAACATAGTTTTACCTCTTCCCGAAAACTTTTA
>NW_026505791.1:0-45804 GCF_026875155.1 Cherax quadricarinatus
TGGAAAGTGACAACCCCCCGGGTTTTTTGCCCCCCCAAGACGGGCACTCAACTGTCAAGACCCGGGTTTGAGTCCCCTCCCAAAGGAGACATGTACTGGCAACTGACAACACCAGGGATGAGTCGCCCGCCAAGAGACAGGTACTGGCAACTGACAACACCCGGGTTGAGTCCCCAACCAGGCGACGGGTATTGGCAACTGAAAACACCCGGGTTGAGTCACCCGCCAGGAGACAGGTACTGGCAACTGACAACACCCTGGTTGAGTACCCAGCCAGTAGACAGGTACTGGCAACTGACAACACCAGGGTTGAGTACCCCGCCAGGAGACAGGCACTGGCAACTGACAACACCAGCGATGAGTTCCCCACCAGGAGAGAGGTACTGTCAACTGAAAACACTTGCATTGAGTCACCCACCAAGAGACAGGTACAGGCAACTGACAACACCCGGGTTGAGTCACCCGCCAGGAGAAAGGTACTGGCAATTGACAACTCCCGGGTTGAGTCACCTCCCAGAGGAGAGGTAATGCCAACTGATAACACACGGGTTGAGTCCCCCGCCAGGAGACAGGTACTGGCAACTGGCAACACCTGGGTTGAGTCACCCGCCAGGAGAAAGGTACTGGCAATTGACAACTCCCGGGTTGAGTCTCCTGCCTGGAAACAGGTACTGGTAACTGACAACACCCGCGTTGTGTCACCCACCATAAGACAGGTTTTGGCAAGTGACAACACCCGGGTTTTGTCCCCAGCCATGAGACTGGCACTAGCAACTGTCAAGACCCGGGTTGAGTCCCCTGCCAGGAGACATGTACTGGCAACTGACAACACCAGGGATGAGTCGCCCCGCCAAGGGACAGGTACTGGCAACTGACAACACACGGGACGTGCCCCGCCGCAATGAGACATGTACAGGCAACTGACAACATCAGGGTTGAGCCCCCTGCCAAGAGATAGGTACTGGCAACTGACAACACCCGGGTTGATTCCCCTGCAGGAGACATGTACTGGCAACTGACAACACCCGGGTTGAGTCCCCTACCTGGAGACAGGTACTGGCAACTGACAACACCCAGGTTGAGTCCCCCTCCAGGAGACAGGTACTGGGAACTCACAACTCCCGGGTTGAGTCCTCCATTAGGAGTCCGGTACTGGCAACTGACAACTCCAAGGTTGGGTTCCCTCCTAGGAAACATGTACTGGCAACTGACAACACTCGGGTTGAGTTCCCGTTTCAGGAGACAGGTACTGACAACTGACAACCCCCGGGTTGAATATGCTGCTAGGAGACAGGTTCTGGCAACTAACAACACCCGTGTTGAGTTCCACGCAAGGAGACAGGTAAATAACAAAAAGGCACAATACCGTGACTAAGAACCTGTAAGGAGACAGGTTCTTATAACTGACAAAACCCCGGATGAGTCTCCCGCCAGGAGTCAGGTACTGGCAACTGACAACACCTGGGTTGAGTCACCTGCTCGGGGACAGGGACTGGCAACTAACAACACCAAGTTTGGGTCCCGCTGCCAGGAAACAGGTAGTGGCAACTGACAACTCCCGGGGTTGAGTCATATGCAAGGTGCACGTTCTGGGGAAATGACAACACCCGGGTTGAGTCCTCACCCAGGAGACAGGTACTGGCAACTGACAACACCCAGGTTGAGCCTCCTCCCAGGAGACAGGTTCTGTCAACTAACAACACACTGGTTGAGTACTCCGCCAGGAGACAGGTACTGGCAACTGACAACACCGGGGTTGAGTCCCCAGCCAGGAGACAGGTATTGGCAACTGACAACACCCAGGTTGAGTCCCAAGCCAGGAGACAGGTACTGGTAAATTACAACACCCGGGATGAGTCCCCTGCCAGGAGAGAGATACTGGCAACTGACAACATCCAGGTTGAGTCCCCTGCCATTAGACAGGTACTGGCAACTGACAGAGAGAGAGGCAGGTACGGCAACTGACAAAAACCCGGTTGAGGCTCCTCCCAGGAGTCATGAACTGGCAACTAAACACTTCTGGTTGAGTCCCCCGCCAGGAGACAGGTACTGGCAACTAACAACACCCTGGTTAAGTCCCCCGCCATGAGACAGGTATTGGCAACTGTCAACACCCGGGTTGAATCCCCCGCCAGGAGACACGTACTGGCAACTGACAACACCCGGGTTGGGGTCACCAGCCATTTTGACAAAAGGGACTGGCAACTGACAACACCCCGTTTTTAGTCACCCCCCAAGGAGACCGGGACTGGCAACTGACAACACCCTGGTTTTAAATCCCCCAACCAGGAGACAGGTACTTTTAAAAAACTGAACATAAGAACATAAAAAAATAAGAAAGGAGGAAAACTGCAGGAGGGCCCGCTGGCCCATACTAGGCCCGGTCCCTTTTTCAATTCATCCCACTAAAAAAAAACATTTGCCCCAAACCCCAATTTTTAATGCCACCCCTAGAAATAAAACTCTGATGGTTTAAAGTCCCACTCAAACCCAAACCACCCCCCTACTTTATGTACTTAACCCAAAACCCAGGGGTTTTAAACTACACCCAAATCCCAGCCTTTAAAAACCCCAAATAAATTAAAAATGGGTTCCCACTCATCACTACCCTATTTTTTCCCAAAACCCAATTTCTTTCCTTTTTTCCTTTCAAATCTAAAAATTATCTAATTTAAATCCATTAAATGCGGGTTCTCTCTGGGGAGACATCCTCAAACCTTATTAATAACCCCTTATTAATACCTATCTTCCCTTTTACCCCTTTGAAACAGGGGTCCCCCATTCTTCGTCTAACAATGAATGTAACTTAAAAAGTCTTTAATCTTTTTTCAAAGGAAGATTTCTAATCCCATTTTTTTAATTTAGTCCCTCTTACCTGAAAAGTTTTCTAACGAATTCATGTCCATTTTGTAATACGGAAACCCAAAATAGCTGCAAAAATTTTAGGGTGAGGCCTTACTAATGATTTTAAAAGGGTGCAGTAATAAACCCCTGGACTTCTGTTGCTTACACTTCTTGTATAAATCCCAGAACTATTTTCCCCTTTTTAAAGTTTGCTTAGGCATTGCTGTCTTTGGGGTTTAAGGTTGGGTGCTCAACCCTAAACCCCCCAAAGTCCCTTTTTTCAATCTTATGGGCTAAGTTTTTACATCATTTTAAAAAATAATTTTTAGGGTTAAAGGGCACTCCCAAGCTTCAAACCTTGCAAATTTTTCTACATTAACTGCATCGCCACTTTTTTTGACCAAGAATAGAGGTTTTTTTTAAATCCCTCCCTGGGAATTCCATAACATCAAATTTGAATCAATTATCCTACCCCCATCTTTGTGTCATCGGCGAATTTGCTTTATATCACTGTAAATTTCCCCCATCAAGATCATTGATATAAATTATAAACAACAAAAGGGGCCCAAGACTGATCCCCCTGGGAAAGCCACTTGTTTTCAGATCCCCACCGGATTTAACCCCCTTTAAAGGACACCCCTTTTTTGCTTTTCCCGTCAAATGACCATGAAATCCTCCCACAAGGCACTTTTCTTTCCCAAAGCCATGACGCCACTTTCTTTTTTATCTATGGTGCGGAACTCATCAAAAGCCTTACAAAAATCTAAGGAAATAAAACCCAAAATTTTTTTATTGTGGCAACAGCCCAAAAGCTTTACGGAGAAAGTTAAAAATTAGTTTGAAAAAGACCGGGGCCCCCCTTTTGAATTTAAAGCTGAGTATCCCTTAATTTAAGGGTAGCTTATCGGAATGGCTTTCTTATAAAACTCTGCCCATAACTGACTCTAAATAATTTTTCCTACAATTGAGGTCAGGGTTAATTTGGGCCCAATTTGACGGGAACGACTTGTCCCCTGTTTTTAAAATGGGGTTACATTTTCCCTCTTTTCCAAAATATCAACACTAACCTGTTTTGGGAAAAGAAATTTAAATTTAAAAAAATTAGTTAATGGTTCACCCGAGTTTTCCCTTTTTTCCTTTCCTTTAAAAACCCCTTTAAAAAACCTCATAAAGGGCCCGGCGACTTATTTTTTCTTTAGTCTTCCCAAACTGCTTTACAAAACCTCTCACCATGACTGTGATTTTAAAAAATTTTTCTTCTTCTAAACCCACTGTAAAAATTAATTAAAAGGAAAAATTTTTAGTGGGCTTTCCCGGTAAAAACTGAAGAAAATAATTTTTTTAAAATCAAGTACATTTTTATTTTCCCTTTTTCGAAGGGGGGCCCCTAGTTTTTTTTTAAGGGGGACCTATCTTATCCTCTAACTTTTGGGTTTTATGACCCGGAAAAAAAAAATTTTTGGGGTTTGTTTAGAATCCCTAGCAACTTAATTTCCTAGTCCCCTTTTTGCTTTTTTTATCCCCTTTTTAAGGGCCCTCTTGGCTTTTTACTGATTCATAAAAAAGGAAACCCCACCTCTTTTGGGTACGGGCCCATAAATTCCCCTTTTTTATGCCCTAGTAATATTTGAGGCCTAATTTTTCATCCCCTTTTTTTGGGCATTTCTAATTTTATCAAAAATTTTTTTAAAATGGGATAAACGCCTTTAGCAGGGAGTATGGTTCAAAAACTGTCATATTGATAGCTCTCTTTGTTACCCCAGTCAACAGAAAAGAAAGTGTTCTCTAAGCCCCTCGTAATTTTGCTAAGGGGAAAATCTGGGACGTTTCTGAGTTAACCCCTACATCCCTACTTCCATTCAATGCTAAATGTAATTTTATTTTGTTCCCCTAGCACCCGTTTTCCCCTGAAATTTCCCAAAAATTAAATTTAAAAAGGGGTTTCATTGGTTTTGGGTAAAAAAGTCAAGCGGTTTTTTTCCCCTTTAGTTTTTTGTCAAAAAACTGCTTCAAAAAACAATCTTGAAATTCTTCTAAGGGAAATCGATGATTTTTAAATTCCCATCCCAAAAATTCCAATCAACATGCCCAAAGTTAAAGGGCCCTAAATTACTAAATTATCTTTCCTTTTTGGGGCCTTAACAATTTTGGGCCCCATAATTTTCCCCTTGGGGCCCATCTAATTTGGGGGGCGGTATATCACTCCAAAAAACATTTTTTTATGCCCCTCTGAAAATTCCCATCCAAACAGACTCTGTATTTTTCCCTTTTCCGAAATTAAAACCCCCTTTTTATGCAACAGTTCCCAAACGATCCGGGAAAAATAAACCCCCCCACCCCCCCTCCCAATACTTTTATCTTCTTGGAACAATTTAAAACCCTTAATATGACATTCCCCAGGCCCTGTCCCGACTTTTTTAATTTAAAACCCCGTCTCATTTTTAAAGGGAAATACCCTCAATTTTTACCAAAACTAAGCAACTAATCTCAACCCCGTCCATCTTATTCCTAGCACTACGGGGATTTTTGGGATAAAAACATTGAAAACTCTCCTTTCTCTTTTAAAACCCTTTCCCGCTCATTCCCATTTTTCTACTAAACGTTTTTAAGTCCCCTTTTTACCCAAAGGGCCCTGGGGTTTTCAAAAAACTAAACTCGTCTTTTTATTTTTACTAGTTCCCCTAAAAACCCCTAATATTACTACACTGGGAAATTCACCCGTTTTCCCCTGCCCCAAAACCCCTACCACTAAAATATTCCTATTTTTTAAAAACCTAAACTGCCCTCCACTGCAGTTGCCAGTGCTTTTCCCCCCCCCACACCTAAGATAAGTGAAAAACCCCCTCCCCAAACATACATTCATTTTTTTTCCATAGAAAGGGCCCCGGTGGGGGAAAGAATGGTTTTCCGGCATTTTTTCCCTTTCAGTAAATTTTTCCCCCGCCCAAATTTACACCAATTGCCCTTTGGGGGAACCATTCCCCTTCCAACCCCCCCTCCTTGGGAAAAAAACCACCCTATAAAAGGTTTTTCCCCCCCCTTACTTTAATTATTTTTAATTTCTGACCTAACCTGCTAATCAAATTTCCCCCCCCTCCCATCTGCCAACATCGTTGCCTCCACACTGGAAAACAGCTAAAAGGATTGCTCCCCTTACCTCTCATGAAATTCCTCCCAAAGGCTAACAATACCTCCATCCCAGCCCCAGGAAAGCAAACTCCTTTTCCCCCTACTTTCCCGTCCTTTAAACAGAACCCCCCCAACCATATCCCTAACTTTGGGTTTTCCCCAACAACACCCTTTTTCGTACCTTCCCCTTTAAATTTTTTTCGTCGTGACTTTTTCCCCGTATTTTGACCCACATTCGTCCCGGGGACACTGAGAATTTTAAATTTGGGTGTTTTCCCCAACAGTTTCCACGGCACTCTTTCTTCTTTTATCGTTTTTTACCTTTCCCTTTCGCTTCCTGATCCCTCAACTTTTTTTTCCCCGCTTCCAGCCACTGACCCCTTTTCCCCTTTTTGACCAAAGGGCCCCAAAAGGAGGACTACCCGAATCTTTTTGTTTTTTCCCCCGGGCAGATTTCGCCCCAAAAACCTATTCCCACCCAATTCTTCCTTTAAAAAGCTGTTGGTAAAGTTGCCCCGATGGAGGGCCCATCTTTCTCAATTCTAGAGAGCGCGCAAACAGGTCTTCACAGAGCCAATACACTCAAAACTACCAAAAGCCAACTCAATCAGGAGCTAAAGGCCCCACACCCTCCGCACGGCCCGATAGCGAAAGGCACCCGGGGTTTAGGGCCCCCCAAAAGGAAAACAGGGACTGGAAACTGACATCAAACCCCGGGTTTATTCCCCCCCAGGAGACATGTAAATGGAAATTACAACACCAGGGTTTTTGTCCCCCGAAAGGGACAGGTAAATGGCAAAAAGACAGCACACGGGGTTTACCCCCCCCAGGAAACAGGGTTTTGGCCCAAATTGACAACACCCCGGGGTTAGTCCCCCCCATGAGACAGGGGACTTTGGGAACTGAAAAAAACACCAGGGTTTTTATCCCCCCCCCAGGGGACGGTACTTTTCAAACTGAAAAAACCCGGGGTTTAGTACCCCGCCCCGTAGACAGGGGAAATGGCCCAAATGACAAAACCGGGGTTTAATCCACCGTCAGGAACAAAGGTTCTGCCAACTGACAACACCAAAGACGTTTAGTCCCCCACCAGGAACATTTGCTGTTTAACTGGGCTAACTCGGGTTTAATCACCTGCCAGGGGACAGGTACTTTGGGAACTCCCAAAACCCGGGGTTTAAATACTCCCTCAGGGGTCCGGTACTGGCCCCCCCGGGCAACCCCCAGGTTGAGCCCCTGCCAGGAACCAGGAACTGGCAAAATGACAACACCCCCGGGGTTTAGTTCCCCTTTCCCCGAGACAGGTACTGGCACTGAATTTTAACAACCGGGGTTTAAACCCCTTTCCCGGAGACAGGGGAAAAAAGGGGAACTAACCCAAAACCCGTGTTAGTCCCCCCGCCAGGAGCATATACTGGGAACCCGAAAACACATGGGTTGAAATCCCCTGCCAAGGGGAAAAGGTAATGGCAACTAAAAGACAAACCCCGGGGGAAATCCCCCTGCCAGGAAAACAGGTACTTTGGGAAAACCAAAACAAACCCGGGGGTTTAGTCCTCCCAAGGTGACAGGTACCCGGCAACGACAACAAACCCGGGGTTTAGTCCTCCGTCAGGAACAGGTACGGAAAAATGACAGCAACCCTGTTGAGCCTCCTAACAGGAGAGGGGCCTGTCAACTAACAACACCCGGTTGAGTCCCCCGCCAGGATACATGTACGGCAACTGACCAAAACCCAGGTCGAGTCCCAAACCAGGAAACAGTTTCTGGAACTTTCAACACCCGGGGTTTAGTCCCCCCCCCAGGAGACCAGGGAAATGTCAAATGACAACACCCCGGTTTTAGTCCCCCCCCTATTAGACAGGTACTTGCAAAATGACAACAACCGGGGTTTTAGTCCCCCACCAGGAGACCCGGGGACGTCAACTGACAACACCCAGGTTTAAACACCAGCCAGGAGACAGGCACAGGCAACCGAAAAAACCTGGGCGAGTCAGCCGCCAGGAGACAGGAACCCGGGGAACTGAAAACACCAAGGTTAGTCTCCCGCCAGCAGACCCGGGACTGGCAAATGACAACCCCCCGGGTTTGGGGTCACCCGCCCCTGAGACAAGTTCTTTCAAATGTCAAACACCCCGGTTTTGGTTTAACCGCCAGGAGGCAGGTGCTCGCAAAATGACAACACCTGGTTGAGTCCCTTTGGGCCAATTTTAAAAATTACTGTCAACTGAAAAACACCCGGGTTGAGTCCCCCTTTCAATGGGCAAATACTGGGAACCCGACCCAAAACACGGTTGAAATACCCCTGCAAAGGGGACAGGGATGGAACTGACAACCCGAAGGTTTTTAGTCCCCCCCCCAAAAAGCAGGGTTTTGGCCCAAAGGGCAAAAACTCGGGGTTTTTTCCCCCCAGGAGACGGGACTTGCATCTAAACCAAAAAACCCTGGTTTTTTCCCCCCCCCCAGGAGACAGGTACTGGGAACTGACAACCAAAACCCCGGAAACTCCCCCGGGAAGGAGAAAAAGGTATTGGCAACTGACAACACAACAGGTTGAGCCCCCCCCCCAAGAGACAGGTACGGGCAAAATGAAAAAAAAACCCGGGTTTTAATCCCCCCCAAGGAGACAGGAAATGGCAACTGTCAACAACCCCAGTTGAGTCCCCCCTCCCCGGAGACAAGTACTTTCCAACCCTTTCAACACCCTGGGTTAGTCCCCCGCCAGGAACAGGTTTTGGCAACTGAAAAACAAACCCCGGATGATTTTCCCCCCGAAAAGGGAGACAAAGGGATTGGGGAACTTCAAAACAACCAGGTTAAATCCCCCAACCAGGGGAACCGGGACTAGCAAAATTACAACACCCCGGTTTTAGTCCCCACCCCGGAGACAGGGACTGGCCGCTGACAACTTCCCCGGTTGATTTGCCCCCCAGGAGACAGGTACTGGGAAATGAAAAAACATAAAGGTAAAAAGTCACAAGCCAGGAGACAGGTACTGGCAACTGACAACAAACCCCGGGGAAAAGTCTCCCCAAGGGAGACAGGTAATTACAACTGACAACACAGGGGGTTTAGTCACCTCCAAAGGAAATTAGGGACTTTGGGAATGGGAACACACGCGTTTGGAGTCCCCCGGCCCGGGGATACGTTTCTGGCAATAAAAACACCCTCCTTGGGGGCCCCCAGCAAGGAGGGCCCGGGACTGGGAAATGACAACACCCCCCTTTTTAGTCCCCCCCCCCAGGGGGACAGGTACTGGGAACTGAAAACACCCGGGTTGAGTCCGCACCAGGGGACAGGTTACGGGGAAAAAGACAACACCCCGGGGGGAGTCCCCCCGTCAGGAGACAGGAAAGGCAACTGAACAACCCCCCCGGGGTTTTAGTCCCCAGCCAGGACAAAAGGTACTGGGAAATGACAAAACCCTTTTTAGTCCCCCCACCATAAAACAGGTACTGGCAATGAAAGCACCCAGGTTGATCCCCCCCATAAAGGGGACAGGGAAATACAACAAAAACACCAGGGGTTTAGTCCATTTTCCAGGGAAAAGTTACCGGCAAATGAAAACACAAGGGGTGATCCCCCACCGCCAGGGGACAGGGACTTGGGGAACTTCCCAAAACCCGGGGTTTAGTCCCCCCCCCAAAAGGAAGGGAAATGGGGAACTGAAAAAACACCCGGGTTAAGGGCCCCCGCCAGGGGAAAAAGGTTACTGGCCAAATGGGCAAACCCCCGGGCTTAGTTCCCCCCCCCAGGAAAACAGGTAAATGGGGAAAAAGACAACACCCGGGGGGAGCCCCCACGAGAGAAAATACCCGGTCAACCGAAAACACCCCTGGGGTTTAGCCCACGACAGGAAACAGGGACTGGCAAATGGGCAAACACCCGGGTTCAAACCCCCGCCCCGGAGACAGGGACTGGCAACTAACAACACCCCGGGTTTTAGTCCTTCGCCAAAGGTTAGACAGGTGGGGTTTGGGGGGCTACAACACTTTGGGGTTGGGATCTTTCGCCGGAACAGAACCTTGGCAAATTAAAACACACGATTTGAGTCCCCCGCCAGAGACAGGTACTGCAACTGACAACACCCCGGGGTTGAGTCCTCCGGGCCCCAAGAAAGGGACTTTCAACTGAGAACGACCCGGTTTTAAAATTCCCCCCACAGGAGACAGGTACGGGAACTGAAAACACGGGGGTTCAGTTTTCCCCCCTTTAGAAAACAGGTATTGGGGAAAATGGCCCAACCCCCCATTGGGTGCCTTTACCAAAGACAGTTTTTTCCAAAAATGAAAACACCCCGTCTTGAGTACCCAGAAAGAAACAGGGACTGGGGAAAATGCCAAAAAACCCGGGGTTTAGTCACCCCCATGAGACAGGGACGGGCAAACCCACAACACCCGGGTTTTAGTCCCCCGCCAGTAGACAGGTATTTGGGAAAATGACAACAACCGGGTTGATCCCCCCCCCAGAAGACAGGTATTGGAAACTGGGCTCCCCCGGGTTGAGTCCCCAAAAGAAGACAGGACTTGAAACGGGAAAATCCCGGGGTTGAGTCCCCCCTTTCCCGGAGACCCGGTAATTGGGAAACTGTCCCCGCCCGGGTTTAGTACCCCGCCACGGGGACAGTTGGGGGGCAACCCAAACACTGGGTTTAATCCCTCGCCAGGAGACAGGAACTACAACTGACAACACTAGGGTTTAGTCCCCCCCGCCAGGGGACAGGTACTAGCCAAAGACAACACCCCGGGGAAAAGTGCTTTTCCCCAGGAGGCGAAATTGGGGAAAAAAACAAAAAAACCCCCCTTTGGGTCCCCCCGGGGATCAGATAGGGACAGGGGGAACAAACCGGGTTTATCCCCCGTCAGGAGACCGGGACTGGGAACTTCAAAAACACCCTGGTTTGAGTCCCCAGTTTTGGGTAAAAGGAAATGCAAAATTGGGCAACCCAGGGTTAAAATCCCGTTCCAGAAGATAGGTACTGGCAACTTTTCAACACCAGGGGTAATTCCCCCCCCGGATTTAGATTTTCGGGGAAATGACAAAATCCCCCTTTTGGGGAGTCCCCTCCCCGGAAAGGCCTGGGAACTGACAAACCCCCGGTTTTAGGGCCCGTTTCCAGACAAAAGGTATTGGGAACTAACAACCCCCCCCGGGTTTTTATCCCCCCGTCAGGAGACCGGGGACTAGGCAACCCGCAATACAAGGATGAGTTCCCCCCGCCAGAAACAGGGTTTCCCGGGAACTTAAAAACACCCCGGGGTTGAGTTTTTCCCGCCAGGAAAACAAAGGGCTGCTCTGAAAACTCCCTGGTTGAGTCCACTGCCAGGAAAACTGGAACTGGTAAAATATTAACACCAGTGATGAGTCCCCCTGCCACAGACAGATTCGGCAACTGACACACCCGGGTTTTAGTCAAACTCCAGGAGACCCGGTACTGGGAACTGACAACACCCGGAAGAGTCCCCCCCCATGAATCCGGGGGGAGGCAACTAACGAAAACCCCAGGTTGATCCCCCCGCCAGGGGACAGGTTTCTTGCCCAAAAATAACACTTGGTAGAATTCCCCGCCAGGAGACAGGGAAAATGGCAACTAACAACACCCGGGATGAAACCTCCCCCCAACAGACAGGAAAAGGGAAAATGACAACTCCCGGATGAGTTCCCCCCCCCCAGGGGAAAAAGGGACGTCAACAGAAACAAACCCGGAAAATTTTGTCCCCATTTCCAGGAGACAGGGACTTGGGAACTGGAAAATCAACCCCCGGGGGTTTAGTTTCATCTTCCAGGGGACAAGACTTTTCTAGTGGAAAAAACACGGGTTGAGTCCACTGCCCTGGGACAGGTACTGGGAAAATGACATCCCCCCGATTGATCCCCCCCCCGAGGAGACAGGTACGGGCCAAAAAAAATATAAAAAACACCCAGGATGAGCCCAATACAGGAAACAGGTACTTCCCAACCCCAAAAAACCCCCCCGTGTTTTTGGGGCCCTCAACCATGAGAAAGGTGGGTTGCAACCCCTAACACCTGGGTAGAATCCCCTGCCAAGAGACAGGTAAATGGCAACTGACAACACCAGGTTTTATCCCCCACCAGGGGAAAAGGGACTGGCAAAAAGACAACACCCGTGTTGAGTCCAACGCCAAAGACACGAACTGGCAACTGACAAAATCTTTTGGGTTGGGGGTTCCCCCCCCCAGGAAAACAGGTACTTGGGGAACTGAAAACACCCGGGGTGAGTCCTTTAAAACCCGGAAAACAGGTACTAAGGGGAACTGAAAAACCCCTCGGGTTTCCCCCAAACCCGCCAGGAGACAGGGACTTTTCAAATGACAAGAAACCCCGGATGAGTCCCCCCCCCCCCAGGGGAGGGTTTCCCCCAACCCCTTTCAACACCCGGGTTTAGGGCCCCCCCCCCCATAGACAGGGATGGGCAACTGAAAAAAACACCCCTGGTTGAATCCCCCACCAAGGGGAAAAGGTACTGACAAAAGACAACACCCATGTAGAGTCACCTGAAAGGAGGGCAGGTAAAGCAACTGACAACACAATGGGGTTTTGTCCCCCACAAAGGGGAAAAAATACTGGCAATTTACAAAAACCCGGGGTTTAGTCCCCCCGCCAGAAACAGGTACTGACAAAATGACAACACCCGCGTTTTGTCCCCCGCCAGGGAAAAGGGACTGGCAACTGAAAACACCTGGGTTAGTCCCTCGCCAGGAATACGTATTTGGCAAAATTTAAAAAACACCAGGGTTAGTGTCCCGCCCCGGGTCAGTTCGGCAATGACAAACAAACCCCTGATGAGTCCCCTTCCAGGGGACAGGTACTGGCCAAATGACGAAAACCCGGTTCAGTCCCATACCTGAGACAGGGAAATGGCAATTTGACACAAACCCGGTTGAGTCCACCGCCCCGGATACAGGTACGGGGACTGACAACACCCGGGGTTTAGTAACCCGCAAAAAGACAGGTTTTTGTCAACTGACAACCCCGGGGTTTAGTTTTCCCGTGGGCCCGGGAAAATTTTCTGGCAACTGACAAAAATCGGGTTGACCTCCCGGCCCGGAGACAGGGACTTAAAACTGACAAGACCCTTTGAGGGCCCCCCCAGGGGGAGAGGTAAAATGGCAAATGACAACACCCTGGGGTTTAGTCCCCGCCCCGGGGACAGGAAATGGGCCACTGACAACACCCGGGTTGATTTCCCCCACCCATAAACAGGTAAATGGGCCCAAATGACACCACCCTGCGCTTAGTCCCCCCCCAGGAGATGGGTACTGCCAAAATGACAACACCCCCGGTTGAGTCCCCCCCCCCAGGGGACAGGCATTTAAAAACTGACAACACCCCTGTTGAGTTTACCTGCCCCGAGGAAAAGGTACTGGGAAATGACAACCACCCTGGGTTTTTTCCCCTACAAGGAGGGCCAAATTTCTGGGGAACTTGGGAACACCCGGGTTTAGTCACCCGCCAGGGGGAAAAGGTACTTGTTTCTGAGAACACCAGGGGGTTGGGGTCCCCGGCCCCAAACAGGGTTTTGGGGAATTGATAAAATGTGGGTTGAGTCCCCCCCCCTGGACCCGGTTTCTGGGGCCCCCCCTTTCACCTCCAGGGGTTTAGTTCCCCGCCAGGAGTCAGGTACCGCAACTGAAAAACACCCATCAAGAGTCCCCCCACCAGGAGACAGGTCTGGCCCCCTGGGCAACACCCCCTTTTAGTCCCATGCCCCTGGGGAAAGGGGAAATTTGGGAATTTAGAAAACCATGGTTAGTCCCCCCCGCCAGGATACAGATACTGGGAAACTGACAACACCCGGGTTGATTTCCTTTTGTGAGGTGAAAGATACTGGGAAGTGACAACAACCCGGGGTTTTTGTAACCCCTAAGAAACAGGTTCTGGCAATTTTACAACACCCGGATTGGGGTCCCCCGCCAAAGACAGGGATAGGAAACTGAGAAAAAACCCCCGGGGTTTATTCCCCCCGCCAGGGGACCCGGGAAATGGGGAAATAAAAACACCCGGGTTGATACCACGCCAGGAACAGGAAAAGGAAACTGAAACACAAGGTTAAGTCCCCTGCGGGAGAAAAGCTACTTACAACTGACAACACCCCCGGGTTTATAACCCGAAAGAAGACAGGGACTGGGAACTGACAACACAAAAGGGGGTTAGACCCCGCCAAAGGGGACAGGACCCGCAATTTACAAACACCCGGTTTGAGTCCCCCCGCCAGGAGACAGGGATTTTGGGAAAATGGAAAAACCCGGGTTGAGTCCCCCGCCAGGAAAACAGGGACCCGGCAAAATGAAAAAAAACACCCGGGTTGAAATCCCCCGCCAGGAGCAGGTAACGGAAAATGACCCAAAACCCCACGTTGAGTCCCCCACCAGGGGACAAGGGTACTGGCCAATGACAACAAACCCGGGGTTTATCACCCGCCAGGGTTTCAGGGGGCTGGCAAAATGTCACAAAAACCCCGGGTTTTGGGCCCCCGCCAAAGACCTTTACGGCAAAATTACAAAGACGAAAGGGCGAGTCCTCCGCCAGGAGCAGGTTGGCAACTGACAACACTTTCGTTGAAAACCCTCGCCAGGAGAAAAGGGGCCTGGCAACTGAAGCACCAGGGTTGAGTCTCATGGGCCCGGAAACAGGTACGGGGGAACTGAAAACAAAAAACCCGGGGTTTGAGTCTCCCGAAAAAGGGGACAAATTACTGGCAAAATGGAAACACCGGGATGAGTCTCCCGCCAGGAGATAGTTACTGGGGAACTGAAAACACAAAGGTTGAGTGCCCCCCCAGGAACAGGGACTTTTCAAAAGAAAACACCCGTTTTGAAATTTCCCCGCCAGGAGACAGGAAATTGGGAACTGGGAAAACCCCTTTTGGGAAAGAGAAACCCCAGCAAGGAAAAAGGGACTTGGGGGAATGCAAACACCCGGGGTTTATCCCCCCCTCAGGAAAACACGTACTGGCAACTGACAACCCCCCTTTTTGGTCCCCCACCGCCAGGAGGGCAGGGGAAGGCAAATGACAACAACCGTTTTGAGTCCCCCACAAAAAAAAACAGGGTTTCGGGGAAAAGACAACACCAGGTTTTAGTTCCCCCCGCTTTGGAGACAGGGACTAGCCCAAAGAAAAACAAAACCCCGGTTGATTTCCCTTGGGCCCGGGAGACCGGTACTGGCAAATGAAAACACCCGAGGTGAGGGCCACCGCCCGGGGGACAGGTACTGGGGAAACTGGGCAAACCCCCCCGGGGTTTTGTTCTCCGCCGGAACCAAGTTAAATGACAACGAAAACAAACCCGGGGGTTGTCCCCCCCCCAAAAACAGGGAAAGGCAAAATGACAACCCCCCGGGTTTTGTCCCCCGTCAGAGAAGGTACTGGGCAACTAACAACCCCCGGGTTAAATCCCCCCGCCAGGGGACAGGTACTGGAAACCCGAAAAACAAACCCCGGGTTGGGTTTCCCCCACCCGGAGCAGGGGGACTGGCAACTGAAAACACAATGGGTTTAAAACCCCCGAAAAGGGGACAATTACAGGGAAAAGACAACACCCGGGGTTTAGGTCCCCCCCAGGACCCCCAAAGGGAAATGGGAAATGACAACACCCGGGGTTTAGTCCCCCCCGGGCCCGGGGAACCGGTTTCTGGGAAATAACAACAACCCCCGGGTTTTAGTCCACCGCCTTGGGGAAAGTGGTGGGAAAATGACAACACTTTGGGGGTTTAATCCCCCCCAGGAGACGGAAACTGGCCCAAATTACAACAACCGGGGAGCACCACGCCAGAAGACAGGTTTCTGGAAAATGTCAAGTCCTGGGTTGAGACCCCCGCCAGGAGACAGGGACTGGGAACTGACCCAAAACGGGGTTGAGTCCACCGCCCAAAAGACGGGGGCTTTTAAACCCGAAAAACACCCCGGGAGAGTTCCCCCCCCCAGGGGACAGGAAACCCGGGCAGCTGAAAACACGGGGGTTTATACCCCCGCCAAAAAACAGGGGTTGGAAAATGACCAAAACCCGGTTGAGTCCCCCCGCCAGGAGACAGGCACTTGGGAACTCAGAACACCAGGGTTTTAGTCCCCCGCCCCGGAGAAGGTACTGGCAAACTTTACAACACCAGGGGTTTAGTCCACCAAAATTGGGGCAGGTACTGGGAACTGAAAAAACACTCGGGTTTTAGTCCCCCCTAACAAAAGCATAGGGACTGGCAACTGACAACTCCCCGGAATGAGTTCCCCCCCAGGAAAACGGGCTGGGAAATTGAAACCCTGTTTTTGGGGTCCCCCGCCTTGGACAGTACTGGCAAGTGACAACACCCAGGGGAGTTCCCCGAGAGGATCAGGGAAATGGCCCAAAATTTCATCACCCGGGTTTATTCCCCCCTAAAGGAAAACAGGAGGGAATTGGCAACCCCACAACACTCGGGTTTAATTTCCCCCCCCCCCAAAAATTAAAAGGGGCCCGGCAAATGAAAAACACCCTTTCCGGCCCCCGCCGGAGAGAATAAATGGGAAAGAAAAAAACCCAGGTTGGGTCCCCCCCAGGAGACGGGTACCCGGCCCAAATGAAAACACCCGATTGAATCTCCCCCCAGGAAAACAGATACTGGGGAACTGACAACACCCGTTTTTTAGTCCCCCGCCCCGGGGATAGGTACTGGCAACTTCAACACCCGGGTTTTTTGTCATCAGCCAGGGGACAGGGACTTGGGAAATGGGCAACTCCCCCGGGTTTAGTCTCCATTCAGGGGACAGGAACTGGCAAGACAAAACCAGGGTTTAGTACCCCGCCAGGAGACAGGGAAATGGGGAACTGACAACACCCGGGATGACTTTCCCCCCCCAGAAACAGGGACTGGAATAGAAACTGACAACCCCCCGGGATGTTTTTCCCCGCCCGGAGACGGTACTTTCCCCAAATGACAACAAAACCCCGGGTTTAGTCCCATGCCCCGGGGAAAAAGGGAATGCCAACTGACAGCACCCGGGGTTTAGTCCCTGGGCCAGGAGGGCCCGTTACTGGAAAATCTGTCAACCCTAAGGGTTTAGTAAAATGCAGGAAAACCGGTATTGGCAACTGACAACCCCCGGGTTTAGTCCCCACCCAGGAACAGGCACTGGGGAACTGAGGGGAAAACCCGGGTTGATTCATCTGCCGGGGACAGGGCTTGTCTAAATGATAAAACCCGGGTTGAGTCCCCCGGCCAGGAGACAAAGGGAAATGGGAAGAAAAAAAACCCGGCTGAGTCCCCAACCAGGGACAGGTACTTGAAAAAAGATAACCCCCCTGGGTAAAATCCACTGGCCCCAAGGGGCAGGGAAAATTGGGAACTAATAAAAACCCCGGGAAAAGAGTCCCCCTCCAGGAGACCCGGTACTGGCAACTGACAACAAACCCCGTTTTAGTCCTTCGCCAAGGTTTAAAAGGGGACTTGGGAACTGATAAAACCCGGGATGAGTTTTCCCCTTCAGGTGACAGGTACCCCGGGAAATGGACAAAACCCGGGGTGATCCCCCCCCCCCAGGAGACCCTACAGGGCAACCCGGGCAATACCCAGGTTGAGTTCCCCAAAGGAGACAGGCACTGCAACTCCCAACTCCCCGGGATGATTTCCCCCTTAATTCCCCGGAGAAGGGGACTGGGAATTGACAAAACCGGCTTGATTTTCCCCCCGGGAAAGGAAGTTACTGACAACTGGGCAACACCCAAGGGTTTAGTCCTCCACCAGGAAATTTTTAACCCGCCAAAATTTCCAAAATCCGGATTGAGTCCCCCCAAGAGGCAGGTAAATGGAAAAACCCGACCAACAAAAATGGGGTTTGTTCCCCCTTTCCAGGAAAAGGTACTGGGGGAACTGGCAACACACGGGGGTTGAGTCCCCCGGCCCGGGGACCGGTAAAAAGGCAAAAGAAAAAACCCGGGTTAGGGCCCCAGCAAGGAGAAAAGGTACTGGCAAAAGGGGAAAACTTTTTTTGAGTCCCCCGCCAGGGGACAAATGGGAACTGAAAACACCCGGGTTGAAGGGCCGGGAGCCAAAGAAAAGGGAAAAACAAATGAAAACACCCGGGTTTGGGCCCCCCATCAGGAGACTGGTAAATGGCAATGACCCAAAACCCGGGGGTTTAAATCCCAAGCCAGGAACAGTTTCTTGGGAAATAACGACCAAAACCCTTTTGAGTCCCCCTTCAAAGACAAATACTGGGGAAAAAGACAAAAACCCAGGTTTGGGGTCCCCGGCCCCCCGGGACCCGGTACTAGCAACCCGACAACACCCGGGGTTTAGTCCATTGCCCGGAGACAACTGGCAAATGAAAACACCCGGGGTTTTGCCCCCGCCAGGAGTAGGTAAAGGCCCCAAATGAAAACCAAACCCCGGTTTGGGGTCCCCCGACCGGGAAAAACAAATTTTTAGGAAAATGACAAAAACCCGGGGTTTGGGCCCCAAACCCCCGGACACCCTTGGGAAAAAAAACCCTTTGGGGGCCCCCCCAAAAGGGGGGGGAAAAAAATTTTTGGGGCCCCCCGGGGGTTTTTAAAAACCCCCCGGGGGTTTCCCCCCGGGGAGGAAAAACCCCCAAAAAAGGGGGGGGGGCCCCCCGGAAAAGGGGGGGAAAAAAAAACCCTTTTCCCCCCCAAAAAAAAAAAACCCTGGTTTTAACCCCCCCCCCCCCCAAAAATTTTGGGGGAAAAAAAAAAAAGGGCCCAAAGGGGGGGTTTTTTCCCCCCCCCCCCAAAAAAACCCCCCAAAAAAAAATTTCCCCCCCAATTTAAAACCCCCAAAAAAAAAAATTTTTTTTCCCCCCCCCCAAAAAATTTTAAAAGGGAAAAAAACCCCCTTAAAAAAAAAACCCCCCCCCAAAAATTTCCCCCCCCCAAACCCCCCCTTTTAATTTTTTAAAAAAAAACTTTTAAAAAACCCCCCCCCCGGGGAAAACCCCCAAAAAAAATTTTTAAAAAAACTTAAACCCCCCCCCCCTTTTTTTGGGGGGGGGAAATTAAAACCCAAAAAGGGCCCCCCCAAAAAAATTTTTTCCCCCCCCTTTTTTTTTTTAAAAAAAATTTTTTAAAGGGGTTTTTTCCCCCAAAAAAAAAAAATTTTTTTCCCCCCCCTTTTTTTTTTTGAAAAACCCCCCCCTTTTTTTTTTTTTTAAAAGGGGAAAAACCCCCAAAGGGGCCCCCCAATTTAAAAAAATTTTTCCCCTTAAAAAAAATTTTTTTAAAAACCCCCTTTTTTTTTTAAAAATTTTTTAAAAAAAAAACCCCCCTTTTTTTTTTTTTTAAAAAAAATTTTAAAACCCTTTTTTTTTTCCCCCCCCCCGGGAATTTCCCCTTTTTTTTTCCCCAAAAAACCTTTTTTTTTTCCCCCCAAAAAAAATTTTCCCCCTTTTTTTTTTTTTTTTTTAAAAAAAACTTTTTTTTTTAAAAAAAAAAAAAGGGGCCTTTTAAAAGGCCCCAAAAAAAAAAAAAGGGGGCCCCCCCGGGGGGGGCCCGGGGAAAAAAAAAAAAAATTTTTTTTAAAAGGCCCCTTTTTTTTTTTGCCCAAAAAAACCCCCCCCCGGGGGGCCCCCCCCCTTTTTTTTGGGAAAACCCCCCCTTTTAAACCCAAAAAAAATTTTTTTTTTTTTTGAAAAGGGGGAAAACCCCTTTTTTCCCAAAAACCCCCCCTTTTTTTTCCCCATTTTTTCCCCCCCCCAAAAAAAAAAAACCCCCCCAAAACCCAAATTAAAAAAAAAAAAAAGGGGAAAAATTTTTTAAAAAAATTTTTTTTTTTTTTTAAATTTTTTTTTGGGGTTTTTTTTTAAAAAAACCCCCCCCAAAAAAAAAAAAATTTTTTTTTTCCCCCCCAAAATTTTTTCCCTTTTTAATTTTAAATTTTTAAAACCCCCTTTTAAAAAAAAATTTTTTTTTTTCCCCCCCCCCCCAAAAAATTTAAAAAATTTTTAAAAATTTTTTTTTTTTTTGGGGGGAAAAAAGGGTTTTTTTTTTAAAAATTTTATTAAACCCCTTTTTTTTTAAAAGAAAAATTTTTTCCCCCTTTTCGGGGCCCGGGAAAAGGGTTTCCTAACCCCCCAAAAAAAAATTTTTTTTTTAAAAAAAAAAAAAAATTTTTTTAAAAAACCAATTTTTTAAAAAACCTTTAAAAAAAAAATTTTTTAAAAAATTTTTAAAAAAATCCCTTTTTTAAAAAAAAATTTTTAAAAATTTAAAATTTTTTCCCCCAAAAAGGGAAAAAAAAAATTTTTTGGGGGTTTTTTTTTAAAAAATTAATTTTTAAAAAAATTTTTTGGGGGTTTTTTTTTTTTCCCCCCTTTAAATTTTTGGGGGAAAAAATTTTTTTTTTTTTTAAAAAAAAATTTTTTTTTTTTTTAAAAAAAAAAATTTTTTTAACCCCCCCCCCCCCTTTTTCCCTTTTTTTTTAAAAAAAAAAAACCCCCCCTTTTGGGTTTTTTTTTTTCCCCTTTTTTTTCCCCTTTTTAAAAAACCCCAAAAATTTTTTTTCTTTTTTATTTAACCCCCAAAAAAAAATTTAAAAATTTTTTTTTTTTTTTTTTTTAATTTTTTTAAAACCCCCTTTTTGGGTTTTTTTTTTTCCCCCCCCTTTTTAAAAAAAAAACCCCGTTTTCCCCCGGAAAACCCCCCCCCAAAAAAAAATTTTTTAAAAACCCAAAAAACCCCCCCTTCCCCCCCCCCCCCCCCAAGGGGGAAATTTTTTTTTTTAAAAAAAAAAAAAGCTTTTTTTTTTTTTTAAAAAAATTTCCCAAAAAAAAAAAAATTTTTTTTTTGGGGTTTTAAAAAACAAATTTTTTTTAAAAAAAATTTTTTTGGAAAAAATTCCCCCCCCCCAAAAAAAAAAAATTTTTTTTTTTTTTGGTTTTAAAGGGGTTTTTTTCCCCCCCCGGGGGAAAACCCCCTTTTCCCCTTTTTAAACCCCCCCCCCAAAAAAATTTTTTGGTTTTTTAAAAAATTTTTTTCCCTTTTTTTTGGGAAATTTTTCCCCCCCCCCCCAAATTTTTTTTGGGGTTTTTTTTCCCCTTTTTTTTTCCCCCCATTTCCCCTTTTTTTTCCCCCCTTTTTTTGGGGAAAACCCCCTTTTTTCCCCCAAAAAAAAAGGGGCCCCCCTCCCTTTTTTTTTCCCCTGGGGTTTTTTTTTAAAAAAAAAAATTTTTTTTCCCCCCCTTTTTTTTTTTAAAAGGGGGGCCCCCTTTTCCCTTTTTAAAAACCCAAAAAGGTTTTTTTTTTCCCCCCCCCCCCCCCCCCCAAAAAAAAAAGGGGGGCCCCCCCAAAAAACCCCCCCCCAAAAAACCCCCCCTTTTTTAAAAAAAACCCCCCCCTTTTTTGGGGGGGGGCCCCCCCCCAAAAAAAAAACCCCCCCTAAAAATTTTTTTCCCCCCCCCAAAAAATTTTGGGAAAAAAACCCGGGGTTTTTCCCCCCCCCCCCCCAAGGGCCCCCGGGGGAAACCCCCCAAAAAAAAATTTTCCCCCCAAAAAAAAAACCCCCCCCCCCAAAAAAACCCCCCCCTTTTTAAAATTTAAAAATTAAATTTTTGGGGCCCCCGGGGAAAAAACCCCAAAAATTTTTTTAAAAACCCCCCCCCAAACCCCTTTAAAAAAATTTAAAACCCCTTTTTTTCCAAAAAAAAAACCCCCCCCCCCCCCCCCCCCAAAAAACCCCCCCCCCGGGCCCCAAAAAAAACCCCCCCCCCCCCCTTTTTTTTTAAAAAAAAAAGGGGGGAAAAAGGGGAAAACCCCCCCAAAAACCCCCCCCCAAATTTAGGGGGGGTTTTAAAAAAAGGGGGCCCCCCTTTTTTAAAAAGGGTTTTTCCCCTTTTTTTTTCCAACCCCCCCCAAAAAAACCCCCCTTCCCCCAAAAAAAAAAACCCGGGAAAACCCCCCTTTTTTTTTCCCCCCCCCCCCCCCCCAAAACCAAAACCCCCCCTTTTTTTTTAAAAAAAATTTTTGGGGGGGGGGGCCCCCCAAAAAAGGGGCCCCAAAAAACCCCCCAAAACCCCCCAAAAAAACCAAAACCCGGGGGAAAGGCCAAGGGGGGAACCCCGGGGGAAACCCCAAAAAAAACCCCCCCCCAAAAGGGGGGAAAATGACAACCCCCCCCCCCCGGGGAAAAAAAGGTTTTTTCCCCCCCAGGGGGGCCCCCAAAAAAGGGGCCCCAAAAAAAACCCGGGGCCCCCCCAAAAAAATTTTTTCCCCAAAAAAAAAGGGGGTTTTTTTTAAAAAAAAGGGAAATTCCAAAAAAAAAGGGGGGGGCCCCCCCCAAAAAAAAAAACCCCCCCAAAAAACCCCCGGAAAAGGAAAAAAAAAAACCCCGGGGGTCCCCCAAACCAAAAAAAAACCCCCCCCCCCAAAAAGGAAAAAAAAAAACCCCCCCCCCCCCAAAAAAAAATTTTTTAAACCCCGGTTTCCCCCCCCAAAAGGGGGGGGAAAAAAAAAAAAAAAGGGGGGGGAGGAAAGGAATTTTAAAAAAAAAAAAAAAGGGAAACCCCCCCCGGGGGGGCCCCCCCCGGGGGGGGGAAAAAAAAAACCCCCTTTCAAACCCGGGGCAAAAAACCCAAAAAAAAAAAAAAAAAAAAAAAACCCCCCCCCCCCCCCCCCCCCCCGGGGGGGGAAAAGGGGGCCCAAAAAAAAAAGGGGGGCCCCCAAAAATTTCCCCCAAAAACCCCAAAATTTTTGGGGGGGGGAAAAAAAAAAATTTTTTTTTCCAAAAAAGGGTTTTCCCCCCCCGGGGGGCCCCCCCCCCCAAAGGGCCCCCCAATTAAAACCCCCCCCCCCCCCCAAAAAAACCCCCCTTTTCCCCCCGGGGGCCCAAAACCCCCGGGGCCCCCCCAAAAAAAAAAAAAACCCCGGGGTTTCCCCCCCCGGGGGGGGCCCCCCTTTCCCCCCCCCCCGGGGGGGCCCCCAACCCCCAAAAAAAAAAAAACAAAGGGGGGCCAAAAAAGGGGGCCCGGGGGGAAAAAAAAAACCAAAACCCAAAAAAACCCCCCCCCGGGGAAAACCCCCCAAAAAGGGGGGCCCCCCAAAACCCGGGTTTTGGGCCCCCCAAAAGGGGGGGAAAAAAACCCTTTTCCCCCCAAACAAAGGGGGCCGGGGAAAACCCCCCCTGAAAACAAATTTCCCCCCCAAAAAAAAAAAAAAAAATTTTTAAAAAAACCCCCCCCTTTCCCCCCCCAAAAAAAACCCCCCCAAAAAAAAAAGGGGGCCCCCCCCCGGGGGGGGGGGGGGCCCCTTGGGGCCCCTTTTTCCCCCCCCCCGGGGGGGAAAAACCCCCCCCCCCCCCGGGGAAAAAAAATTTTTAAAAAAACCCCCCCCAAAAAAAAGGGGGAAAAAAAAAAAGGGGGGGGGGGCCCCCCCCCAAGGGGCCCCCCCCTTTTCCCCCCGGGGGGGGCCCCCCCCAAAATTTTTTCCCCCCGGGAAAAAAAAACAAACCCCCAACCCCCCAAAAAAAAAAAACCCAAAAAAAAACCCGGGGTTTAGCCCCCCCAGGGGCCCGGACTGGGGCCCCCCAAATTTTTTTTCCCCCCCGGGGTTTTAAAAAAGGGTTTCCCCCCCCAAAAAAAAAAACCCCCCCCAAAAAAAAAAAAAAAACCCCCCCCCCCCCTTGGGGGGGAAAAAAACCCCCCCAAAAAAAACCCCCCACGGGAAAGGGGGCAACCGGGGGGGGGGGGAAAAAAAAAAAAAAAAAAAGGGGGGGGGGGGAAAAAAAACCCCCCCCCCCCCCGGGGGGGGAAAAAAAAAAAAACCCCCCCCCCCGGGGGAAAAAAAAGGGGGGGCCCCCCGGGAAACCCCCCCCTTCCCCCCCACCCCAAGGGGCCCGGATAAAAAAAACCCCTTTTTAGCCCCCCCAAAAAATTTAAAAAAAAAACCCCCCCCCCCGGGGAAAAATTTCCCCCAAAAAACCCGGGTTTTTTCCCCCCCCTTGGGGCCCCCCGGGGGTCCCCCCCGGGGAAAAACCGGGAAACCCCCCCCAAAAAAAAAACCCCCCAAAAAAAAAACCCCCCCCCGGGGGGGGGGGGGTTTCCCCCCCCCCCAAAAAAAAAA
This sequence comes from Cherax quadricarinatus, assembly GCF_026875155.1. NCBI lineage: Eukaryota > Metazoa > Arthropoda > Malacostraca > Decapoda > Parastacidae > Cherax > Cherax quadricarinatus. The sequence goes on from NW_026505791.1 coordinate 24,033, forward strand.
AACAACCCCTTTAAAACCCCCCAGAAAAAATTTTCCAAATGAAAACCCCCGGGGGCCCCCCCAAAAAAAAAATTTTTTTAAAAAAAAAACCCCCCCCCAAAAAAATAAATACACCCCGGGGGGGGGCCCCCCTGGGGGGGAAAACCCCCCCCCCCCCCCGGAAACCGGGAAAAAAAAAACCCCCCGGGGGGCCCCCCAAAAAAAAATTTCCCCCAAAAAACCCCCCAAAAGGGGAAAAATTTTTCCCCCCGGGGGGGCCCCCCAAAAAAGGAAAAACCCCCCCCCCCTTAAACCCCCCGGGGGGAAAAGGAAACCCCCCGGGGGCCCCCAAAAAAATTTCCCAAAAAAAAACCCCCCCGGGCCCATAAAAAAAAACCCCCAAACCCTTTCCCCCCAAAAAAAGGGGGGCCCCCCCCCCCCCCCAAAAAAAATTTAAACCCCCCCCCCGGGGGGGGGGGGTTTTAAAACCCCAAAGGGGGGCCCCCGGAAAAAAAACCCTTTTGGGTTTCCCCCCCGGGGAAAAAAAACCCCCCAAACCCCCCCAAAACAGGGTTGGGGCCCCAAAAAAAATTTTGGGGGCCCCCCCAAAAAAAAAGGGGGAAAAAAACCCCCGGTTTCCCCCCCCAAAAAAAAAAACCCCGGGGGGGGGCCCCCCCCAAAAAAACCCAAAAAAAAGGGGGGGCCCCCCCCCAAAGGGGCAACCCAAAAACCCCCCCCCCCCCCCCGGGGGGGGCCCCCCCCCTTTTCCCCCCAAAAACCCCCCCCCCCGGGAAAAAAACCCCCCCCCCCGGGGGGGGCCCCCCAAAAAAAAACCCCCCCCCAAAAAAAGGTTAAAAACCCCCCCCCGGGGGCCCCCCAAAAAAAAAATGGAAACCCAAAAGGGGGGTTTTCCCCCCCCAAAAAAAAAATTTTTAAAAAACCCCCGGGGCCCCGGGGGTTTAAAAAAAAAAGGGGGGGGGGAAAAACCCCCCCCCCCGGGGGGGCCCCCCCCGGGGCCGCCCCCCCCAAAAAACCCCCGGGGGGGGAAAAAAAAAGGGGGGCCCCCCCGGGGGGGAAAAAAAAAAACCCCCGGTTTCCCCCCAGGGAAGGGGGAAAAAAAAAAAAGGGGGGCCCCCCCGGGGGGGAAAAAAACCCCCCTTGGGGCCCCCCCGGCAAAAAGGGGGGCACCCGGGGGCCCCCCCCGGGTTTTTAAAAAAACCCCCGGGGGCCCCCCCCGGGGGGGGGCCCCCCCCAAAACCCCCCCCCCGGGGGGGAAAAAAAAAAAGGGGGCCCCCCCCCCAAAGGGGAAAAAAACCCCCCCCAAACCCCCCCCAAAAAAAACCCCCGGGAAAATTTTTGGGGCCCCCCAAAAAGGAATTCCCCCCCCCCCCCAAAAAACCCCCCAAAAAAACCAAAACCCCCCCCCCCAAAAAAAAAGGGGCCCCCTAAAAAAGGGGGTTTTTTCCCCCCCCCCCCCCTTTTCCCCAAAAAAATTTAACCCCTAAAAGGGGAAATCCCCCAAAGGCAAACCCCCCCCAAAAAACCCCCGGGGGCCCCCCAAAAAAAAAAAGGGGGGCCCCCCCCCCCCAAACCCCGGGGAAATCCAAAAAATTTTTTTTTTCCCCCCCCCCCCCCCTTTGGGGAAAAAAACCCCGGGGGGGCCCCCCGGGGGGGGGAAAAAACCCCCCCCCCCAAAAAAATTTCCCCAAAAAAGGCCCCGGGGCCCCCCCCCCCAGGGGGGGGGGGGCCCCCCCCCCCCCCCCCCCCCCAAAAAAAAAAAAGGGGGGCCCCCCGGGGGGGGAAAAAAAAACCCCCGGGGGGGAAAAAAGGGGGGTTTAAAAAAGGTTTGGGCCCCCCCGGGGAAAAAAAGGAAAATGAAAAAACCCTTTTTTTCCCCCCCCAAAAGGGAAAAAACAAAAACCCCGGGGGCCCCCCCGGGAAAAAAAAAAAAAAGGGGGGGGAAAAAAAAAAAACCCCCCAAAAAAAAACCCCCAAAAAAACCCCGGGGGGGGGCCCCCAAAAGGGGGTTTCCCCCCCCCCGGCCCCCCCAAATTTTCCCTTTTCCCCGGGGTTTCCCCCCCAAAAAAATTTAAAAAAACCCCGGGGGGAAAAAAAAAAAATTTTTCCCCCCAAAAAGGGGCCCGGGCCCCCTTAAACCCCTTCAATGAAACCCGGGGGAAACCCCGGGGGGGGGAAAAAAAAACCCCTTTCCCCCCGGGGAGGGCCCCCCCCCGGGGCAAAGGGGGGCCCCCCCCCCAAATCCCCCCGGGGAAAAAACCCCCCCCGGGGGGGCCCCCCAAAAAAACCCCCCCCAAAAAAAAACCCCAAAAGGGAAAATTCCCCCCCCCGGAAAAAGGGAAAAGGCCCCCCGGGAAAACCCCCGGGAAAAACCCGGGGCCCCCGGGGGCCCCCAAAAGGGGGAAAACCCCCGGGGCCCCCCCCCCCCCAAAAAAATTTAAAAAAAAAAAAAACCCCCCCCAAAAAGGGTTATTTTTGGGCCCCCCGGGAAAAACCCCCCCTTTTGGGGGCCCCCGGGGAGGGAAAAAACCCAAAAAACCCCCCCAAAAAAAACCCCCCCCCGGGGGGGGGAAAAAAACCCCCCCCCTTTTTTGCCCAAAAAGGGGGTTTTAAAAAAAAATTTTCCCCCAAAAAACCCAAATGGGGCCCCCCCCCCAATTCCCGGGAAGGGGGAAAAACCCCTTTTTCCCCGGGGGGGAAACAGGGGGGCCCCCCCCCCCCCCAAAAAAAAACCCCCGGGGCCCCCCCCCCCCGGCCAAAAAACCCCCGGGTTTTTTCCCCCCGGGGAGGGGGAAAAAAAAAAGGGGGCCCCGGGGGGGGGGGGCCCCAAAAAATTTAAAAAAAAAACCCCCCAAAAAAAAAAAAAAACCCCCGGGGGAAAAAAAAAAAACCCCCCCCCCCCCCCCCCCAAAAAAAATTTCCCCCCCCCCCCAAAAAAAAAAATTTCCCCCCGGGGGGGGGAAAAAAAAAAAACCCCGGGAATTACCCAAACCCCCCCAAAAAAAAAAAACCCCGGGGGCCCCCAAGGGGGGGGGCCCCCCCCCCCAAAAGGGGGGGCCCCCCCCCGGGGGGCCCCCCAAAAAAATTTTTCCCCCCCAAAAAAAATTTTTGGCCCCCCCCCAAAAAACCCCCCGGGGGGAAAAAGGGGGGGCCCCCCCAAGGGAAAGGGGGGGGAAAAAACCCCCCCCCCCCCGGGGGGGGCCCCAAGGGAAAAAAAAAACCCCCCGGGGGGAAAGGGAAATTTAAAAAAAAACCCCCCGGGGGGGGCCCCCAAAAAAAACCCCCCAAAAAAGGGTTTCCCCCCCTTTTAGTGCCCCCCAAAAAAAGGGGGGTTCAAAAAAAGGGGTTTTGGGGCCCCCAAAAAAGGAATTTAAAAAAAAGGGGGGAAAAAAAGGAAAGGAAAAAACCCCCCCCCCCGGGGGGGGGGGGGCAACTGGAAAAAACCCTTTTTTTTCCCCCCCCCAAAATTTTAAAAAAAAACCCCCCAAGGCCCCCTTTGGGGAAAAAAAACCCCCAAAAAAAAACCCCTTTGGGGGCCCCCCAAAAAAAACCCCCCCCCAAAAAAAAAAAAAAAAAACCCAAAGGGGAAAAAAAGGGGAAAACCCCCCCCGGGAAAACCCCCCCTTTTTCCCCCCCTTTAAATTAACCCAAGGGGAAAAAAAATCCCCCCCGGGGCCCAAAAGGAACCCCTTTTTTCCCCCCGGGGAGGCCCGGGGCCCCCCCCTTGGGCCCCCCCAAAAAAGGGAAATAAAAAAACCCTTTCCCCCCCCGGGTTTTTTTCCCCCCCGGGGGAAACCCCCGAAAACCCGGGGGCCCCCCCGGGGGCCCCCGGGCAAAAAATCCCCCGGGAAAAAAACCCCCCCCCCCCCAAAAAAAAAGGGGGGTTTTAAAAAGGGGGGCCCCAAAGGGGGCCCCCGGGGGAAACCCCCCGGGGGAAAAAAAAAAAAAGGGGGGGGGGGGGGGAAAAATTTTCAACCCCCGGGGCCCCCCCGGGGGGGGGAAAAAAAAAAACCCCCCGGGGGGCCCCCCAAAAAAGGGGGAAAAAAAAAACCCTTTGGGGGGGGGAAAAGGAGGAAAAAAAAACCCCCCCCCCGGGGGGGGGTTTTTCCCCCAAACCCCCCAAACCCCCGGGAAAAGGGCCCCCGGGAAACCCCCCCCCCCCCCAAAACCCCCCGGGGGAAAAAAAGGGGGTACCCCAAAGGGGGGGATCCCCCCAAAAATTGGGGCCCCTTAAAAAGGGGGGGGGGCCCCCCCAAAAAGGGGGGGTTTTTTTCAAAAAAAAACCCCCGGGGCCCCCTTTTTGGGGGAAAAACCCCCCCTTTTCCCCCCCCAAGGAAACCCAAAAAACCCTTTTTTTTCCCCGGGGGGGGGAAAAACCCCCTTTTTTCCCCCCCCCCCAAAAAAAAAAAAACCCCCGGGGGGGGAAAAAAAAAAAAGGGGGGCCCCCGGGGGGGCCCCCCCCAAAAAACCCCCAAAAACCCCCCCGGGGAAAACCCCGGGGGAAAAAAAACCCCTTTTCCCCCCGGGGGGCCCCCCAAAAAAAAGGTTTTTTAAAAAAAAAAACCCTTTCCCCCCAAAAAAAAAATTTGGGCCCCCGGAAAAAACCCAAAAAAAAAACCCCCCGGGAAAAAACCCCCAAAAAAATGAAACCCCCGGGGGTTTCCCCCGGGAAAAGGAAAACCCCCCCCCCGGGGCCCGGCCCAAAAAGGAAAAACCCCGGGAAAACCCCCCCGGGGGGCCCCCCCCCCCAAAAAAACCCCCCCCCCAAAGGAAAGGGGCAGATACTGGCAAACTGACAACTCCCGGGGTTTAGTCCCCCCCCGCTGAAAGACAGGGACTGGCAGCTGACAACACCTGTGAAGAGTCACACGCCAGGATACAGGTACTGGCAACTGACAACACTCGGGGTTTGGGTCCCATGCCAGGAGACAGGTACTGGCAACTAACAACACCCAGGTTGAGTCCCCCGCCAGGAGACAGGTACTGGCAACTGAGAACACCCGGGTTGAGTCCCCTACTAGGAGTAGGTACTGGCAACTGAAAACACCCTGGTTGAGTCCCCCGACAGGGGACAATTTCAGGAAAATGACAACACCCGGGTTGAGTCCCACGCCAGGAGACAGGTACTTGCAACTGACAACAACCGGGTTCAGTCCCCCGCCAGGAGACAGGTACTGGCAACTAACAACACACGGGTTGAGTCCCCCGCCAGGAGACAGGTGGTGGGAAATGACAACACTTGGGTTGAATCCCTTGCCAGGAGACAGGTACTGGCAACTGACATAACCCGGGTTGAGCCCCCCTCCAGGACACAGGTGCTGGCAAATGACAACACCCAGATTGAATCTCCCGCCAGGAGACAGGTACTGGTAACTGACAACATCGGGGTTGAGCCCCGCGCCACGAGACAGGTACTGGAAACTGTCAACACCTGGGTTAAGTCCCACGCCAGGAGACAGGTACTGGCAACTGACAACATCGGGGTTGAGTCCACCGCGTGGAGACAGGTACTTTCAACTGACAACACCCGGGTTGAGTCCCCCGCGAGGAGACAGGTATTGGAAACTGTCAACGCGCGGGTTGAGTACCCCACCACGACACAGGTGGTGGGAACTGAGAACACTTGGGTTGAATCCCTCGCCAGGAGACAGGTACTGGCAACTGACATAACCCGGGTTGAGCCCCCCTCCAGGACACAGGTGCTGGCAAATGACAACACCCAGATTGAATCTCCCGCCAGGAGACAGGTACTGGTAACTGACGACATCCGTTTTGAGTCCAACGCCAGGAGACAGGTACTGGCAACTGGCAACACCCAGGTTGAGTCATCAGCCAGGCGACAGGTACTGGCAAATGACAACACCCTGGTTGAGTACCCAGTCAGGAGACAGGAACTGGCAACTGACAACACCAGGGTTGAGTCCCCTGCCAGGAGACAGGTACTGGTTACTGACGACACCCAGGTTGAGTCCCACGCCAGGAGAGAGTTACTGGCAACTGACAACACCCGGGTTGAGTCCAGCGCCAGGAGACAGATACTGGCAACTCACAACTCCCGGGTTGAGTCCGCCGCCAGGAGTCAGGTACTGGAAACTGACAACTCCATGGTTGAGTCACCCGCCAGGAGACAGGTACTGGCAACTGACAACAACCCCGGGTTGAGTCCCGTGCCAGGAGACAGGTACTGGCAACTAACAACTCCCAGGTTGAGTCCCCCGCCAGGAGACAGTTACTGGCAAAACTGTCAACCCCTGTTGAGTCCCGGCCGTCAAGGAGGCCGGTACTGGGCAACTGACAACACCCTGGGGACGAGTCCCCTTCCAGAAGACAGGTACTGCAACTGACAACAGACCTGGTCGAAGTTCCTCCCCTGCCCAGGAACAAACTGGCTTCTGACCCCCTCCCGGGTTGAGTCCTCTGCCAGGACTCCACCTCAGGAAAATATTAATAGAATAGAAAAGAATAATACAGACAAAACCCCCCATAAACACTTTATTATAAATAAAATTAAAATAATAAAACACTTAAATATGAAAATTATAACCTACATTAAAGACAATGAAAAATGAAAAATAAAAATGATACGTTAATTCAACGCTAATATATATAGGGGTGTCTGGTGTTTGGTGACCTGTGTTGTTGAAATCGTAGCCGTTGCTGGATGATGATGGGGGGGTCGCAGGTGTTGGTTGCTGACCCAGCTGGCTAGTTCCATTCACAGTTAAGATAGGGCCTTGAAGTATTCGATCTCCGATGACAGGAAAGCAAGGTTTCTGTTACCGCTGCAATGATTGTGGGCTTACTCCTGCTATTTCCTACGGGGCACAGTAATTAAATCCAAATGCGGAAGTCTCTGGACGTTAGTCCTTTCTCCACTTTCTCCTCGTTGATGACGGTGACCCCTCTCTCCCCTGTCCATCCAAGCTGAAAAGATAGACAGGTAACCCACTGCTTAGAAATCACTCTCCATGGTAGCACAAGATACTCAAGACGTGGTGATTATTACAACAGTTCAACCTAGACAAGACTGATAGGACAAGTTTATTATTGGTCCAAAGTAAAGCTTTTAACCAATAAATCCACTAGAATACAAGCCGGCATGTACTTACAGTAGTGTTCGGGAGCTTGTGAGTCGAGTGATTTACCTTTTGACCAGGAGCCCCACACTCACCTTTCCGGGGGGAAGAGGGAGGGGAAGGATAGGGTGAGATAGACTGACCCCTACGATTAACAATCAGCCGGCAAACTAACTATCACCTTAGGGTGGGGAGAGAAAGGCGGGAACTTGACTTACCCTACCTTAACAAGTAGCCGGCAATGAAACTATTGTTACTATATACTCCCTCGCTACTCCTCTCTATTGAACCTTTCCCTCACACTCCCCCATACCAAGACTTATAGTCAAGGAGTATAAGAAGAATAGGCGAGGAAAAAGTTGTAATAAAGTTGGTAGAATTACCGACAATATGTAAAGTAAAAGGACACAAGTGCAACTAATGTGACATTTATTGTGGCAACGTTTCGCTCTCCAGAAGCTTTATCAAGCTTGATAAAGCTCCTGGAGAGCGAAACGTTGCCACCATAAATGTCACATTAGTTCCCTGTGTCCTTTTACTTTACATAGTGTCGTAATTCTAACCAACTTTATTACAATCGTTCGACACCGCTAACATAATTGACATTCATGCAGACGTTATTTTGGACGAGTAATGGCTTTGATAAAGCTCCTGGAGAGCGAAACTGTTGCCACAATAAATGTCCACATTAGTTGCACTTTAGCTGAGATAGCCTTTTACTTTACGAGGAAAAATGTTCTAACATGTGGAAGTCGTGTAAGGCAACAAATTTCTTCTACTGACTGTCACAGACTTATCCAGTCAGAGAAATAATTAGGATGACCATGATAATACACAATATGGAACTTAAAAAGCCTGGAGTGCCATGTCCACCTCAGTAGGCGATCTGTAGGTTCCCTATAAAAGTTTCAAGGTAATCTAAGGTTTTTGTGGTCCGTTTTTCTAAAATGAATCCTTTTCCCAGCAAATAAAATTTTAAGGTTTGGAGATACCCCACACAAGGGCCCAAACATTCCTTTTCTATTTGTGGATATCTTGTTTTCTGCGGGAAGAGTTTTCCGCTTAGAAGCATACAGGAAGGTAGTAACATCAAGGTATTGTAAGAACACCGCACCTAAGCCAGTATTGGAGGCAATCAGTTCTTAAAAAATGTTTTATTAATATCTGGAATCTATAATATATGTAGGGCCTTTCGAAAAGATACTTTTAATCTCATTACAACTTTTCCCGAGCTACTTCCGAAAGTTCAAGAGGTTTCCATTAACAGACTATATTAAGGAAGTCGGATAAGATGCCTGAAATATCAAGTATGGTTGGGATAACCTGTGCATAAAAAATTTACAGAACCTAAGAAAGCTACGCATGCGCTTCTTGGTTTGTGGGATATTTAAATTCTATTAAAGCTTGTGATCTTCAGGGGAAGGCTGCAGAGGAAGTTATTAGAAAGTATCAGTCCAAGATATCTAACTTGTGTAATACCCAAGTAAGCATTTCTTCGGCTTTGGCAAGGAGGCCGATGTTTTGGATATGTTCGCCCCACGTGGATGACATTACGTAAATGTTATCAAAATAAAATGAAACAATTGGCATGTTACCCAATACCTTTCCATCGGGTCCACACGTAGGTAGCACAGGCAGTTCAAAACCGAAGGGCATAGTGTTTTATATTGGCATCCAGTCCTTCGTGTGTAGAAAAGCGGTGAACTGCTTAGAAGAAGGATCTAACATTACTTGATGAAAATGGCATGTGCAATATCAATCTCTGAAAAGAAGGCATCGTCATAAAATTAGTGTAGATCGCTATCTATTAAGGGCATAGGCTCAGCAACCCCACCGAGTTATATAGCATTAAGCCTCTGTGATAGTCAATATCAAGATCTATAATGCATTATCGTTCCTTCTTAATACCATGACTACTGGTGAACAATATGAAGATACTGAAGGTTCAATATCTTTAGTTTAAGTAATTTTGTCTACCTCTCGTCAAATTGCATCCCCAAGTGAACTGGGAACTGAGGTATAATTTACGCTTTGATAGATGTCCGTCACTAAGACCCAATCATATGGACTACCATGGAGGAAACACCTGGAGTATCAGTAAAGACGTCTGAAAAGTTAACTCACACAATGAAGATAGTTTCATGTCTCTTATGGTCCTCCCAAAGATTCATTAATATTAATGTGGGTTGCGCCCGATGGTCAAGAGGTCACCAAGAGCCATGTAGTTCTTCAATCATAGTCTAAGTTAGAGGTGTCAATAATGGACACTATACATTCTTCAGTTTGTCTTATCAAGTTCGTGTGTGAAAAACTAAGTCAAAGTTCTTAAGGAGTTAACCGAAATTTCGTCGGTATTATTTCTTAAGGATGTTGATATGATAAAGCTATAGGTTTCCCCTTGACTTCTATGAGGTAGTCAACTTATCCCACAAATTTTTTAATACATTATTAATGGACCTTTCCCAGCTAACAATAATTTATTTGACTTGATCGGCAAAAGTACAAGAACTTTCATCCCCTACTTAAAAGTTCTCCCTCGACTTTTGGAGTCAAAATAGGTTTTGTACTGGTCCATTGACAAGCTAGGTTTTTCGAAACTATGTCAGAGGTCTCCTCAAGTTTGGATCTAAGGTCAAGGAGAAACTGGTAAGAAGACTGAACGCTCAGCAATTACCTACTCATTATTCAATAACATGAAGGATGGACAATGGCCTCTGCCTGTCTTACCATGAGAAGTCAAAAGGGAAAACCCCTAAAGAGTCACTGGAACTTCCCTCATGGCAAAAACAAAGCACAGGTAGGTAACGATGGGCCAAAATCAGGTATAAGGCGCAAAGTTTTCTTAAAATGGACTTGAATAATCGTATGCTGGCCACAATTCCTCCCATTCGAGCTGGTATGATAGGGAGTGGTTAAGAGAGTGCCTTCACCTCCCAGAAGTTGTATAGATTGTTTGCATTAAGTCAGATGTGAATTGTGTCCCACACGGTCAACAAAATTGTCTCTAGGATGGCCACTCTGGAGAAGATGGACAAAAGGGCTTCAGCCACCTCTGTAGTAGTTATGGTCTTTAAGGGTAAGGCTTCAGGGAAACTCGAGCTTAATCAACAAATGTTAAATATATCTATGTCCCTCCAGAGAAAGTGGAGATAAAGACCAACGATTGAAATTTAGCTACTCTTTCAACGGTACCATAAATGTATAGGCTTCTTGACCATAGGTAATCGCCTGGTACCTCTCGGAGGATGGAACATTGCAAACTTGCCACGATCTACAAGAGGTAGTGATATCTGAGACATTTTTGGCCAAAAATAGTTTTCCCCTAGATTTTATTTAAGGTTTTACGATGCGAGAAATGTTCCCGTCCAACTGGCAGGTCATGCAGCCATTTTAAGAACAGTCTCTCTGCATTGACTGGAACAACTAAGTTGGAATAGTCTATCTCATCCTGAATTTAATTTTTAAATAACTGACTTGACAAGATAACCTTTTATATATTCAAATTATATGGAAAAGTTTTTCACAGGTGTCTTGATTTTGTTTAGCGGCATTATGGCAATTCCTGAAGAGAAGGGCAATTACGTTGTAACTTGACCAAAGAAGTCCTTCGATATATCTAAAGGCGTGTAAAGTCAGGAAAATCAAAGGATGCAGTAGGAGAAACCTGGGCTTTGGTGTCTGATGCCCTATCAAGAGACATTTATGGTATCGGAGGTGATATCTTTCACTTTCAATCTAACAGTGAATCTGTGATCCTACTACCCCTCGCTTTCGAGAGTACATCACTGGTTATTAATCCCCATGCATCCACGAGACATTGTCTCATCTGAACCTTTCGAGGGCTTCTCTGACTCCTACAGGAAGAGGATCTGTAACACTTATGCCCACCTTTGGAGAGTGAATGTCAACCCCAGAAGGAAAATGGCACCGTTCACATTACCGTATTAGAACAGATCAATAATGATGGGAGCTAGTAACGCTTTCAGACCAACCTGTGAACCATTTAGACCTAAAGTAACAACGATGGTAAGAAAAGTGTCCTACGGCCCAATAGTCTGAAAGTATAGCAGAGAATGAGTTTCTTTAGTTAGGGACAGGTTATCAGAAATGACAATGCATGTGCATCAGTGTCTTCGTAAAATGGTAGTACATATTAAGTCCATTAACTGTTCCTGAACAGAAAGGGATCATGGTCATTACAGTCTTTAAAACATCTTCCAACTTTTGACCTTCTTAGAAGACAATCTGGACGTTTATGTCCCTTAACACCACACAAATGACAAACTGAATAGAAAGAAGTCATTTTACTTTCCACTAGAGCTCGATTTCTTAAGGTCTGATGAACCCTTGCCCTTAGAAGTTCGATCTCTTTAGTTCTTTATAGGAATGTGAGCTTCAGCATACAGGTCAGGCAGCCTCAGCAACTTCTATCAGCATTAATCAGGTTACGTTCTCTGATGAATGTTCGTATGTGATGGGGAAGAGCTGTTCAGGAACGGTGAGCAACCCATGACGTCTCTAGATATTCATAACAGTGATCAATTCCTGAACTCTCTATCCAAAAGTCGAACAAACCGAAAGAGTGTTATCTGTAAACTGCTGAAAGTTCTGGCCAGGATGTAGGTGGCCTACCTGAAATCCTTTCCTGTAAGAATTAGCGGAATTTATGTATGCTTTAAGTATTGCCTTCTTCATAGGTTATAATTACAAATGATATCCTGTGAAAAAGTTCATAGTATTCAAGGCTGTACCAAAAATAAACATTCCTAACCTGTACCCAGGTGTCAGCAAGGCCATTCACGAGAGGGTAGCGGTCTAGACAAACCTATAGTAATGAAGTATGTCTTCCCCTCTGTGAAGGAAGGTAAATTAGGTGTTGGAAATATGTGCAACCGTGAATGCAACGTTGTTTTCATTACTCCTTCCTCTAATTGTATGTGTAAAAGTTTACTTTTTATTCTTAATGTCAAGGCGAGATTTTTTCGAGCTCGCATCCTTTTCTCTCTCTAATAACTCCTGCCTCTCTAGGCTTCTTTCCTCACGTTCTCTAGCTCTTTCCTCACGATTCAAGTCTATCATGCTCTTATTTGTCTTTGCGCTCTCTTTCTACTAACTGACTTCTTGGTTTCTCTTTCAATTCCTCTCTCTCTCCACCTCTACTTTTCTCCTGTCTTTCAAAGGTTCGTCTTTCTCCGTTTTCTCTCTCTTTCATTTTCTCTCTCTCCTTTTTCTCTTCTACTTCTATTGCTCTCTCTCCCGTCCTTTACTTCTTTCTCTTTCCCTTTCTAACTGTCTCTCTTCTCTCTTCAATTCTCTCTCTTCAGTCTTTCCTGGATCTTAGCACTAATGAAAGAATCAATTTTTCCCTGTTATCCGAACTTACTTCCAGCATTCATGAAAACTGGTATTCCTCTCCATGCTTTGCAAGAATAACTTTAAACTATCAGGGGGAAATGAAAACGGGTATTAAAGAAAACGGAGGTTCAGATTCCTGCACCGCTCAAACTGTAAATAAAACGAGAGGGCTCGAGCCCTGACTTCAATTAAACAAACAATGTAAAAATGAAAACTAAGGGTGCTATTGGCCGGGCCTCCGAGCAAACAGTAAGTAGAATGGGTCCACGTTGACCATCCAATCGTTTCTCACCAACAAATCAGAGTTCCCTTATATAACAGTTCCTTGATATAACAAAGAGCTCAATGAAACAAATTGTCCACTGAAAATCTCGGGTCCCTAGAGTCTAATCCTCACAAATGTTTCACGCTCAAGGTGGCAGAATTAAAAAATAATTTATATCCTGCCTTGACCTTGACTTACAATAAAATTGAGACATAACAATCAACCAAATCTTTTAAATACTCTTACTGTATTCCTACCATAGAGAATTATACTCATGGCTGGTGGTAACCAATCTGTGGTAGCGGCGTTGAAGTTCCAATGTAGATTCGAGAGGAGTTGAATCTGATTCAGTAGAGTTGATCCTGCAAAGGTCGCCACTTTGAAGGCTTACTCAAGGCACTGTATAACAACTTTCAGTAAGTTTTACTAAGGCTGGCTCCTCTCAGGAAAATTAATGAAAAAAAAAAAGAAATAATAACAGACAAACAAACACTTTATTATATAGAAATTTAAAATAATACAACACTTAATATGAAATATTAATCCTACATTAAAAAAATGAAAAAATGAAAAATATAACGAATAACTAAATTCAATTCTAAATTATATTAGGGGTGTCTGGTGTTTGTGACACTGTGTGATGAAATCGGTAGCCGTTGCCATGAACGGGGGGGGGGGGGGTCGCAGGTGTTGGTTACGACCCACTGGCTATTCATCGACAGTAGATAGGGCGCTTGAAAGTATTCTATCCCGATGACCAGGAAAGCAGTTCTTTACGCTGCAATGATGTGGGCTTATGTCCTGCAATTTTCCTACAGGTGCACAGGTACTTAAATACCAAAATGGAGAGTCTCTGGACGATAGTCCTTCTCCATCGTTCTCCTCGTTGATTGACAGGTGACCCTCTCATGGTCATCCAAGCTGAAAAGATAGACAGGTTTACCCACTTGCTTTAGAAATCACAGTCAACCAGGTAAGCACAATACTCAAAAGACGTGGTGACTATAACAACAGTCAACCTAGAGCAAGACTGAAATGACTAAGTTTTATTATTGTCCTAAAGTGAAGCGTTTAACAAAAAAACCACTAGAATACAAGGCAGAGGCATGTACTACAGTAGTGTATGGGAGCTGTAGAGTCGAGTGAATTGACATGTTTGACCAGGAGCCCCACACGTCTCCTTTCGGGGGAGGGATAGAGGAGGGGAAAAGGAATAGTGGGAGCAAGACCTGATCTCTACATTAACATACAAGCAGCCGGCAATCAAACTATCACTTTAATGGGTGGGAGAGTAAAGGCGGGAACTGACTTACCAAACCTTAAAAGTAGCCGGCAATGAAACTATCACTTTCGGGGAGGGGGAAAAAACGCGGAATACGGAGCTTGACTTACCCTACCTAACAAGAAGCGGCAATGAAACTATTGTTACTAACATACTCCTCTCCCTACTCCTATCTATTGCACTTTTCCCTCAACAACACCAACCCTGGATGAGTTCCCCTGCCAGCAAGACATGTATGGCAACAGATTTCACCTGGGTTTGGAGTTCACCCTCCAGGAGACAGGTACTGGCAAGACGACAACACCCGGGAAGAGTCCCCTGCCAGAAACAGGTACTGGCTAACTAACAGACTACACCAGGTTGAGTACCCCCCCCAAGAGACAGGTACTGGCAACTGACAACACCCTGCAAGATCCCCCCGCCATGAGACAGTATCTGGCAACTGAAGAACACCCGGGTTGAGTCCCATGCCAGGAGACAGGTAATGGCAACTAACAACACCCGGGTTGAGTCCCTCGCCAGGAGACAATTACTGGCAACTGTCAACACCCGGGTTGAGTAACCCGTCAGGAGACCGGGAACTGCAACCGACAATACCCGGTTAGTCCCCTCCCAAGGGGGAGAGGGCACGGTACTCGCAAACTGACAACAACACCCTGGTTTGAGTTCATCTGCCAGGAGACAGGACTGGCTACTGATAAAACCCGGGTTGAGTACCCTGCCAGGAGACGGGAACTGGCCACTAATAACACCCGGGATGAGCCTCTGCCAGGTGACAGGTACTGGCAACTGACACACCCCGGGTTGATCCCCCCTCAGAGACAGGTAACTGGCAACTGCACAACACTCCGGGATGAGCCCCCCTGTCCAGGAAACAGGTACGTGGCAACTAACAACAACGCGTTGAGTCCCCCCCAGTAAACAGTACTGTGCCAAGCAGAATAACACCTGGGAAAATAACCTGCCAAGGGACAGGAAACTGCAACTATACCACCCGGGATAGTCCCCCCCGCCAGGAGACAGGAAACCTAAAAACCAACTGACAACAACCGGGATTTGAGTCCCCTGCCAGAACAGGTACTTGCAACTGACACACCCGGTTGAGTCCCTCGAAAGGAAACAGCACTGGTAATCTCACATCTCCCCGGGTTGAGTCCCTCTCACGGAGACAGTTACTGACAATCTGACAACACCCAGGATGAGTCACCACCCCGGAGACAGGTACTGGCAACTGCCAACACAAAGGGTTATAACCTGCCAGGCAATAGGTACTGGCAACACACGGGTTGAGTCCCCCGCCAGGAAGACAGGTACTGGCAACTCAAAACACTTGAGGTGTAGTCCCCTGCAAGAGTACAGTGCTGGCAACTACAACACCCGGTTTAAGTCCCTGCCAGGAGACAGTACTGGCAACTGACCAAACATCCGGGATGATCACCCGCCATGGGGGGGGGGGGAGACAGGTACACGCAACTGGCAACACCCGGTTTAAGTCCCCAGCCAGTAACAGGTACTTGGCAACTGACAGCACCCGCGTTGAGTCACCCACCAGGAGACGAGGAAAATGGCAACTGACAACACGCGGTTGACTCAACCCTCTAGGAGACAGGAACTTGTAGACTGACAACACCCGGGTTCAGACCCCAGACCCTGGAGACCAGGTATTGGCAAGTGACAACACCCGGAGTTTTGAATCCCCTGCCAGAGACAGCAACTGCTGTACGAAAGTGACAACACCACGTGTTTTAGTCCCCTGCCAGGAAATAATTAACTTGCAACCAGGCAACATTCGCTTGAGTCACCGTCCCAGGAACCAGGTAATGGCAACTGACAACACTTGGTTTGAGTCCCCTGCCAGAGACTGTATTGGCACACTAAAAACCCCCGGTTCAGTTTTTCCCCACCAGGAGACAGGTAACGGCAACTGAAAACACCTCCGGGTTTAGTCCAATGCCAGAGAACAGGTACTAGTGCAACTAACAACACCCGGTTGAACCCTCGCCAGGAGAAGGGTAACTGGCAACTGTCAACACCTGGGTTGATCCCCCGTCAAGACCTGGTACTTCCAATTGCACCACCTAGTGTTGAAGATCCCTGCCGTCGAAGGAGACAGATACAGACAACTGACACACCCAGGTTATCCCCCCGCCATGAGACAGGTACTGGCCACTGACACAACCTTGGTTTAGTCCCCCCACCAGGAGACAGGTACTGAACACTGACAACACCCCTGTTTGAGGTCTCCATGCCAACAGGTACGGGTCATCTGACAACACCCTGGTTAAGAGTTCCCCTACTAGAGACTGGTACAACACAACTGACAACACCCGGGTTGAGACACCCACCAGGAGAGCAGCACTTGCTACTTGAGAACAACACCATGGTTGAGTCCCCGGCCAAGCAGACAGGTACTGGCAATTGACAACACGGGGGTTAGAGTCCCCCGCCAGGGAGACAGGTACAAGACAACTGACAACACCCGGGTTGAGTCCATTAACCAGGGAGACAGGACTTGCAAAAATGATAAACACCCGGGTTGAGTTCACTGCCAGTGGAGACATACTGGCAACTGACAACACCCAGGTTGAGTCCCCGTCAGGAAGAGATACTTCCAACTGACAACACCCGGGTGGAGTCCCCCGCCATGAGACAGGTACTGGCCACTGACAACACCCGGGGTGAGTCCCCCACCAGGAGACAGGTACTGACAACTGACAACCCCCGGGTTGAGTCCCCCGCCAGGAGACAGGTACTGGTAACTGACAACACCCGGGTTCAGTCCCACGCCAGAAGACTGTTATTGGAAACTGACAACGCTCGTATTGAGTCCCTAAAAAGAAGACACGTTCTGGAAACTAACAACACCCGGGTTGAGTCACCCACCATCAGACAGGCACTGGCAACTGACAACACACGGGTTGAGTCCCCCGCCAGAAGACAGGTATTGGAAATTGACAACACCCGGGTTGAGTCCCTTGCCAGAAGACAGGGATTGGAAACTGACTAAAACTCGGGTTGAGTCACCTGAAAGAAAACAGGTACTGGAAACTGACAACACCCGGGTTGAGTCCCCCGCCAGGAGACAGGCACTGGCAACTGAGAACTCCAGCGTTGAGTTCCCCGCCAGGAAACAGGTATTGGAAACTGTCAACGCCCGGGTTGAGTACCCCGTCACGACACAGGTGGGGACAACTGAGAACACTTTTGTTGAGTCCCTCGCAAGGATACAGGAACTGGCAACTGACAACACTAGTGTTGAGTCCCATACCAGGAGACAGGTACTGGCAACTGACAACACCAGGGTTGAGTCCACCGTCATGGGACAGGTACTGGCAACTGACAACACTCGGGTTGAGTCCCCCAACAGGAGATAGGTACTGGCAACTGACAACACCAGGGATGTGTGCCCCGCCAGGAGGCAGGTACTGGCAAATGACAACACCCGTTTTGGGTCCCCCGCCATGAGACAGGTACTGGCAAATGACAACACCCAGGCTGAGTCCCCAGCGAGGAGACAGGAACTGGCAAATGATAACACTCGGGTTGAGTCCTCCGTCAGGAGACAGGTACTGGCAACTGACAACACCTGGTTTGAGCCCCCCTCCAGGACACAGGTGCTGGCAAATGACAACACCCATTTTGATTCCCCAGCCAATAGACAGGTACTGGCAAATGACAACACCCAGGTTAATTCCCCCTCCAGGAGACAGGTACTGGCAACTGACAACACCCGTTTTGAGTCCAACGACAGGAGATACGTACTGGCAAATGACAATACCCTGGTTTGAGTCCTTAGTCAGGAGACAGGAACTGGCAACTGACTACACCAGGTTTGAGTCCCCTGCCAGGAGACAGGTACTGGCAACTGACAACACCCGGTTGAGTCGCCTGCCAGGAGAGAGGTACTGGTAACTGACAACACCCGGGTTGAGTCCCGCGCCAAGAGACAGATAATAGCAATTGTCAACTCCCGGTTGAGTCCACCGCCAGGAGACAGGTACTGGCAACTGACAACACCCGGGATGAGTCCCCCGCCCGGAGACAGGTACTGGCAACTAACAACACCCAGGTTGAGTCCCCGCAAATAGACAGTTACTGGCAACTGTCAACACCCGGGTTGAGTCCCCGTCAGGAGACCGGGACTGGCAACTGACAACACCCTGGATGAGCCCCTTACCAGAAGACATGTTCTGGCAACTGACAGTGTTGTCAGTTGCCAGTAGGCAACTGACATCACCCGGGTTGAGTTCCCCTGCCAGGAGACAGGAATGGCTACTGACAACTCCCGGGTTCAGTCCACTGCCAGGAGACAGGAACTGGTAACTATTAACACCCGGGATGAGTCCCCTGCCAGCAGACATGTTCTGGCAACTGACATCACCCGGGTGGAGTCACCCTCCACGAGACAGGTACTGGCAACTTACAACACCTGGGATTAGTTTCCCTGCCATAAAACAGGTACTGGCAACTAACGACACACAGGTTGAGTCCCCCGCAAGGAGACAGGTACTCGCAACTGATAACACCCGGGTAGAATTCCCTGCCAGGAGACAGGAACTAGCAACTAATAACACGCGGGATGTGTCCCCCGCCAGGAGACAGGTACTTGCAACTGACAACACCCGGGTTGAGTCCCATGCCAGGAGAGAGGTACTGGCAACTGACAACACGCGGGTTGAGTACCCCGTCAGGAGACAGGTACTGGCAACCGACAACATCCTGGTTGAGTCACCAGCCAGGAGACAGGTGCTGGCAACTGACAAACAAGGGTTGAGTCACCAGCCAGGAGACAGGTACTGGCAACTGAAAACACCTGGGTTGAGATCCCCTGCCAGGAGACAGGTACTGGCAACTAACAAGACTCAGGTTGAGTCAGCTGACAGGAGACAGGTACTGGCAACTGACAACACCCATTTTGAGTCACCTGCCAGGAGGCAGGTACTGGCAACTGACAACACGCGGTTTGAGTACCCCATCAGGAGACAGGTATTGGAAACTGACAACACCCGGGTTGAGTCTCCTGCCAGAAGACAGGTATTGGAACTTGATTACACTCGGGTTGAGTCACCAGAAAGAAAACAGGTACTGGAAACTGACAACACCCGGGTTGAGTCTCCAGCCAGGAGACAGGCACTGGCAACTGAGAACTCCAGCGTTGAGTTCCCCGCCAGGAAACAGGTATTGGAAACTGTCAACGCCCGGGTTGAGTACCCCGCCACGACACAGGTGGGGGCAACTGAGAACACTTGGGTTGAATCCCTCGCAAGGATACAGGCACTGGCAACTGACAACACTAGGGTTGAGTCCCATACCAGGAGACAGGTACTGGCAACTGACAACACCAGGGTTGAGTCAACCGTCATGGGACAGGTACGGCAACTGACAACACTCGGGGTTTAGCCCCCCAACAGGAGATAGGTACTGGCAACTGACAACACCAGGGATGTGTGCCCCGCCAGGAGGCAGGTACTGGCAAATGACAACACCCGTTTTGGGTCCCCCGCCAGGAGACAGGTACTGGCAACTGACAACACCCGTTTTGAGTCCAACGACAGGAGATACTACTGGCCACTTGCAACACCCGATTGAGTCATCAGCCAGGAGACAGTACTGGGAAATGACAACACCCTGGTTGAGTCCCCAGTCAGGGGACAAGAACTGGCAACGACTACACCAGGGTTTAGTCCCCTGCCTGGAGACAGGTACTGGCAACTGACAACACCCGGCTTGAGTCGCCTGCCAGGAGAGAGGTACTGGCAACGACAACACCCGGGTTGAGTCCCGCGCCAGGGGACAGATAATAGCAACCGACAACTCCCGGTTGAGTCCACCGCCAGGAGACAGGTACTGGCAACTGACAACACCCCGGGGTGAGTCCCCCCCCCCGGAGAAAAGGTACTGCAACTGACAACACCCGGGGTTGAGTCCAGTGCCAGGAGACAGGTACTGGCAACAAAAAACACCCAGGTTGAGTCCCCCGCCAGTAAACAGTTACTGGCAACTGTCAACACCCGGGTTGAGTCCCCATCATAGACCGGTACTGGCAACTGACAACACCCAGGATGAGCCCCCTACCAGAAGACATGTTCTGAAAATTGACAGTGTTGTCAGTTGCCAGTAGGCAACTGACATCACCCGGGTTGAGTTTCCCCTACCAGGAGTCAGGGAAAGGCTACTTACAACTCCCGGGTTCAGTCCACTGCCAGAGACAGGAACTGGTAACTATTAACACCCAGGATGAGTCCCCTGCCAGCAGACATGTTTTTGGCAACTAACATCAAACGGTTTGATAACCCCCAAAGACAGGTACTGGCAACTGACAACACCTGGGATGAGTCCCCCGCCATGAAACAGGTACTGGCGACTAACCCACACACAGGTTGAGTCACCCACCAGAGACAGTACTGGCAACTGATAACACCCGGGAAGAATTCCCCTGCAAGGAGACAGGAACTAGCAACTAATAACACCGGGATGAGTCCCCCGCCAGGAACAGGTAGGGAACTGACAACACCCCGGGGTTTAGTCCCATGCCCGGAGACTGGTACTGCAACTGACAACACGCGGGTTGAGTACCCCATCAGGAGACAGGTATTGACAACCGACAACATCCTGGTTGAGTCACCACCAGGAGACAGTTGCTGGCAACTGACAAACAAGGGTTGAGTCACCAGCCAGGAGACAGGTACTGCAACTGAAAACACCTGGGTTGAGTCCCCTGCCAGGAGACAGGTACTGGCTACTAACAGACCCAGGTTGAGTCCGCTGACAGGAGACAGGTACTGGGAACTGACAACACCTATTTTCAGTCACCTGCCAGGAGGCAGGTACTGGCAACATGACAACACAAGGGGTTTAGTCACCCGCCATTAGACAGGTACTTGCAACTGACAACACCCAGGTTGATTTCCCCCTGCCATTAGACAGGTACTGGCAACTTACAACACGAAGGTTGAGTCACCCGCCAGGAGATATGTAATGGGGAACTGACAACACCCGGGATGAGTTCCCCACCAGGAGACAGGTACAGGCAACTGAAAAAACCTGAGTTTTAGTCACCCACCAGGAGACAAGGTACGGCAACTGACAACACCCATGTTTGTACCCCATCAGGAGAAAAGGGAACTGGCCACTGAGAAACATCATGATTGAGCCACGTGCCAAGAGACAGGTACTGGCAACGACATCACAAGGGGTTTAGTCACCCGCCATTTCACAGGTACTGGCAACTTACAACACCATGGTTGAGTCACCAGCCAGGAGACAGGGGTGGCAACTGACAAACCCGGGTTGACTCACCCGCCAGGAGACAGGTACTGGCAAGTGACAACACCCGGGGTTGAGTCTCCCGCCAGAGACAGAAACTGGCAACTGACCACCCGGTTGAGTCACCCGCCTGGAGACAGGTATTGGCAACTGACAACACCAGGTTGAGTCACCCGCCAGGAATAGGTTAAATGGCAACTGACAACACCTGGTGTTGAGTTCCCCACCAGGGGACACGAACGGCAACTGACAACAAATGGGTTTGAGTTCCCCACCAGGGGGAAGGAAAATTGGCAACTGACAACACTCGGGTTGAGTCATCCGCCAGGAGATAGGTACTGGGAACTAACAACACCAAGGTTTAGTCCAACGCCAGAGACAGGTACTGGCAACTAACAACACCCGTTTGAGTCCACCGCCAGGAGACAGGTTCTTGCAACTGACAACACCCAGGTTGAGTTCCTCTGCCATGAGGCAGGTATTTTCAACTTACAACACAAAGGTTGAGTCACCCGCCCGGAGAAAATGGTA